>JAXQGN010000225.1:0-47538 GCA_037039805.1 Irpex sp. M6601 | reverse complement strand
AGTCGAAGTTACCGGCAATGCAAGAGTTGGACGTGCGTAAGTTCGTCCAATTCGCGCTCAAATACTGCACAGAAATACAATAGATCAGCTTCCAAAGGAGCCCCAGAGTCTGAGGAGCGAACATACCTTCGCAACTATGGGAAGGTTTGAGGACGTCAAACTGATATTACCAAAGGTGACAGAATCGCGGAAGTCCCCGACATCGTGCGAGAACAGGGGGAGGTCGGTCTTGAGAGACTTGATAATCGCAGCTCGCGGCAGCGTCACTTCGACGACCACAGTTGAGTGATAGTTTCCCGAACGATACGACCATTCAGGGCTCTGACCCAGCGAGAAAAATGAGCATCTCCGAGTCAGAGGACTAAAATAGGAAGAATCTCACGAAAATGCCAACACCATTCTTGTTATCCTCTTTGTGCAGACGGCAAACCTTGAGGTCACCCGCAAGCTCAGCGTCGTCGTAGAGGAACGTAACATTGACGCTTGCGACATCGGAGTCCTGATCTTCGCTATCGAGGAACCGAACGACACCATGGCTCAAATCACCGCTTCCGATGAAGTAAAGGAGATCGGAAGAAATGGGGAGGTTTATACTTGTTCGAGCGACATGCGAGTAACTGCTGAGTTCGTTAGATACGTCGACATGGCTCCATTCGACGATCTCGCTGCAGTCGGGGTGAAGATGGACCTTCTGGTTGTTCATGACCTCAATGTCAGAGGGATCGTGGGTCTGTTAATAGGTGGCGACAGTTAGAGATAGCATAACGACAGATTTACATGAGGGCACTTACACCGAACACCATATTACGAAGATCCTTGAAAGTGTAAAGAAGCACACCGACGAATAAAACCTCGAGTATGACCCAACGGAATCCTCGGAACCTGATAGTCCTGTGGATTCGTCGACCATCGAGCGGTGCAGGAGTCTTGCTAATTGGCTGTCCATGAATATACACAGGACGATGGTCAGTATGAGCGACGGAAATAAAGATATCTCATACCTGGCCCTTTTCAGGGTCTGTGCACACTTGTGCATTGTTCACATTCGTGCACAGCGCGGTGTCCATTATCAATAGTTCCTGGCGATGGTAGGAGAAACAAAGGTTGTTGCGCCGAACCCTTTCAACAGGTAGCAAATGTCTATTATATATGAGGACGTCAGCTGCGCAGTCTTCAGGTTGGGAAAATGGAAAGCACGAGCCTTGATTCTAATCCAGCGTTCAACGCCGCATGGGGATACAGATAACTACTACGCCATGGATGATGTTATACGCTGTCAATCAACTGTCAATCCACTCCTCCATCTTGATGTCGACTTTCCAGATTCTACGGCGTGATCACATCTCCGTGTCGTGTAAATCACCAGATACGAATTGAAAACTACAGCACTCAGTTCATTTCCAGCGTATTATACATGCACATCACCTTACAAGCCCCTTAACTGGCTTTGGACAAGGCCGAATCCAGGCATAGAGAATGCTTCCTGGAGCTCTGACCAACCTTCAACCAAACCCTGTTCTTCGGCAGACAAGGAGTCCAGAAGGGAGCTATCTTTCCCTCCAAAAATCGTTGCTTCAGTCTCGCATACCGTTCCCTGTTTGGGTAAAACGCCGTCGCGCAAATAGCTCCGGATAGCCTTGGCAGAACAGATTGAAAGTGCTGCAATAGAGCAATGCTACACAGTACACAGCAGGTCAGTGCTGAGCTACCCAAAGCAGATGGGATAAAAGCGTACCCCAGCAGAGTTTTGAGTAAGCACTACTGAGGAGTTCTTGAAGTCACGAGATACAGAGTGGGCACTGTGACGATATTAAGTGGCATACAGGCATACAATGTAACCTTCTCACCTTGACAGAGGCGTCACGGGATCGGCGGTGTTTCCGACAATGAGCAAAGGGTAGGACGTATTGCCCCCAAACGGTCCTAGAACAAATATTGTATGAGCGACATACATAAAATCAGGGCGTACATGTACATACCAGTGAAGCGATACTTCGGCTTCACTTTCCAGTTTCTGAGGTCACGGTATACGTGAGCTACGTGATTAGTAAAACATAGCACTGCGCCACTCACGAACAACGTGCCCGTATCGGCCATACATCGGCGAAGGTCGAGTTGAGTTCATAGAAGAACTCTTCCAGTTCATCCACACTGTCATTCACTGCTTTGCCGTCGCCACACGCGATTACGTACGTGGCGACCGGGGCCAAGGTAGCATGCGGTCCGTGAGTGCATTCGAATCTTGGTAGTCCGTATTTGATAGCATTCCACAGCGGTAGTCCTTCACCTTTCTCTACCTCGCTGAGGCGGAAAGAGAGGTGGGATGCAGCACTACCTGCATCGGAAGTCCTTGCGTACGGGCTGTATAAGAATAAGAAAACTAAGCTTTTGACAAGCGTGTAATCGATAACGCCGTAGTCTATGGCCGTTGAGTCCTGACCAATAGTCGGCACAGCGAGAGGTCGGCGCTTGAGGTTACTCAGTATATTCTCGTATCGAGCTTCGACTTTCTCTGCTGTCGATTCGTATAGTCCACATGATTCTGGTCCAGCTTCGACGCAACCTTCGAAAAACAACTTCAGGCCCGCTTCGGTATCCACAAGATTCTTGCTCCAGAGTGCTGTCATATATTGTCAAGAGAGTCGTTTGACCGAATAATCACAACCTACTATCATAGTAATTCTTCGTATCCATGACGCCTAAAATATGAGTGAGTCAAGTTCAAACGCATTGGTCAGAGGAAGAAGACAAACTTACCGTCAATAATCAATCGACCAACGTTATTCTGAAGAGAAGTATATTAGCAGAGCAATACAGATTCCACAACATTGGACGTTGGGTTACCGGAAACATCGCTGCATACCTGAACAATGTCATGGTAAGCTGAGAATCGTGAACGGACAGCAATGTAACGACTTACGTGGCGCCCAAAATACTGCCATACCTGTTAGTGATTTATGCATGTTAATCTAGTAAATGGACAGGCCAAAAAGGAACAAGAAATACTTACGAGAAACCCCAGTACTGCAGCTTATCTCTTCCATGAGCGCGTGTGATTTCCAGCATATCTCTCGAAACGGATGCGGTACTAGCATAAGCTGCGGTATGGCTAGCCCTATCACTGGCTAATTTATTGATGACCGTCGCGCGTGCGTGAATTTTAGCAACGGCATCGCTGGATGAATTCCAAAGCGGTGCTGTGGTCTCTCGAAGAACCCAAGCCACCTCTTCAGCTTGATCATCAAACACAGACAGAGAAGGAGTGGTGAAGCCGACTCCTCTAGATTCGGGGAAAGTGAGTCGATAATGGCATGAGAGAACCAGAATACACCTTACCGAGGGTCAAACCCAACAATGTCAAACTCTGGGCCCAAGACTTGCTGGAAGGTGTTACCTAACTGCACGATCAATGCTACACCTGAGCCTCCCGGTCCACCTGTATACTACGTTATAGATTGTATTCGCTAATATGGGGATGAATTAGACTACATACCTGGATTGAATAGTATAGGTCCTTTGTAAGCAGGGCTCTCCGGGGAGACCTTCGCAGGTACACGAACCAATGCAATTGTCGCCCATGGTCCATCCTGACTATCGTCGAGGTAGTCGAGGGGGACAGCGAACCTAGCACACTGCTTTTCTCCGTAGCAGTCCTTCCATAGGATATCCTTGTGTTGATACCAGCTAACGGGGACCTACGACATGGACCGTGGTTAACGTCAGATATTAAGACGCATCCAATCACAGACATAACATTACATACCGTATTCCAGAAATCCACAGTGTTGAAGTCGACCTTGTCGTGACTGTTCTTTCCCTTCGTGCAGAGTTTGATTGGCCTCGTGCGGCCAAGTGGAAAGCTAGAGAAGTAGTCGAACGCGACTAGAACTGCGGCCAACACCAGTAACGACCTGACGGCAAGGAAGAGCCGAGGTGTACGACCCTGTGGTTCTTGCTTCTCTACAAAACCGTCAAGCTCTGCGCCTTCATGGTCGGCCTTCTCTCCTTTTACTTCGAGCGGGTACATGATTGCAGCTCTTCAAGAGGGCTGCAGTGCGCAGCACAACTTGAAGTGGACCAGACTGTCAACATGTCACGAGTGGTCGTAATCAGCTGGCGCCCAAGGAGACCAGTAGATAGACGCTAGTCTGTAGTTCAGGCATGCTTCCGTTCGACGTACCACTAATCCTAACTTCTTGCCATACGCATTGAACACAGAATACGATGGAAGAAAGGAAGGTTGTGTTCACTGCAGTACAATGGCAAGGATATCATCCAAAGAGGTTC
The DNA here is from genome assembly GCA_037039805.1 of Irpex sp. M6601. Classification (NCBI taxonomy): domain Eukaryota; kingdom Fungi; phylum Basidiomycota; class Agaricomycetes; order Polyporales; family Irpicaceae; genus Irpex; species Irpex sp. M6601. Next base: position 43,251 of record JAXQGN010000225.1, on the reverse strand, counting down.
ATAAGAGGCTACTTATTCTGCGATCGGCATATGCCGATATCAGATAAGATAAGATTGTTTAAGTTCGCCTTGGATCGTGACTGACGTCAACTAGAGTAGTCTTTTGTGAGCGACGATCAACTTCGTCAAGCCTTATAAGTAGATTCTTTGAGGGGTGGGCATTTTACTACACATACAAATATTATTACACCATTCTACAAACCCCTCGATCCTACTCCCATAAGACTGAAGTGAGGCACGGAAAATGACTCGCTCAGCTGACGCCAATTCTCCACCAGAACCTGCTCCTCCCCTGACAACGAATCCACAAGAGAGCTGGTGCGGTTCCCGAATATCTTCGTTTCGATCTCACAAACTGTTCCAGGCTTAGGCAATACTCCGTCGCGGAAGTAGCTTCGAATAGCTTTAGCCGTGCATGCTGATGCAGCCACTGTAGAGCAATGCTGTGGGGGGATGATGAGTCTATCATCATACACATGTGCCAATTGGATACTCACTCCAGCAGAGTTTTGTGTAAGCAATACCGACGAGTCCTTGAAGTCTTCGGAAACTGAGCGAGCACTGCACATGATATCAGCACAATAACTTCAGGCATTGATGCGTACACTGCTTTACCTTGACAGTGGCGTGACAGGATCGGCAGTGTTGCCCAGGATCAATAGAGGGAAGGAAGTATTTCCACCATACGGACCTAGCGAAGGTTTCAACTGTCTGTGTATGTTCGATGCACGGAGGTAATTACCGGTAAAGCGATACTTAGGTCTCACCTTCCAGCTCCTGTTTAGGGAAGCGTTGAGTGGGTAAAAGGTGGACGAGAATGAAATGTGTCACTCACGCACAGCGCGCCCGAGTTGGCCACATATCCGTGAAAGATGAGTTAAATCCATGATAGAACTCGTCCAGCTCATCGATGCTGTCGTTCACCGGTTCCCCGTCTCCACAGGCAATTGCATATGTTGGAGTGTAGCTTGGATCGAGAAGCGCAACTTGCGGTTTACTATCGCACTGAAATTGGGGACGGATAGGTTTGAGCGACTTCCACAACGGGAAGCCATCGCCTTTCTCAACTTCGCTGAGACGGAAGGAGAGGTTGGACGCCGGGTTGTTGGATCCGCTGGGATATGGGCTGTACAGGTATCGGAAGACTAAGGCTTTGACGGTTGCGTAGTCAATAACACCATAGTCTGATGCCGTCGAATTCGCGTCCTTTGTGAGTACAGCGAGAGGTCGCCGCTTGAGGTCGTTCAGTATATTCTCATAGCGAGTCTGCACCTTTTCGGCGGTCGGTTCGTATATCCCGCACAATTCTGGACCTGCTTCGGCACAACCCTCGAAGAATAGCTTGAGTCCAGCGTCGGTATCAACGAGATTTTTGTTCCAGAGGGCTGGGAAGTTTGGTCAGGAGTTGTTGATGAGGAGGGTTCTTATTTGCTTACTGGCGTAATAATTTCTCGTGTCCATGACGCCTATTAGATCGAATCATGAATAAACTCTGCGACAGATCTACAGTAATGCAGAACAGCTCACCGTCAATGAGCACCCGTCCAACATTATTCTGGCCATGATAGTAATGTAAGTATGAGAGATAATTTATGCAGAATAAGGGGTCTATTACCGGGAACATTGCTGCGTAGCTATTAGCGTGCTCTGTTAGTCAAAAGAGAAAGTAGTGTCTTATGTTGGCTACACGTACGTCGCGCCCAGGATGGTTCCATATCTGACATGTAAGTCTCTGATTAGCACTGTAGCGTTCACGTTACGCCACAGAAGTCACTCACGAAAAGCCCCAGTACTGAAGTTTATCTGTTCCATGAGCTCTAATAATCTCCAACATGTCTCTTGCTACGGAGGGCGTGCTTGCGTACGCAGCGGCACTTCTGGCCCTATGGCTGACCAGAGTGCTCAGGACTGACGCTTGCGCGTGGATCTTGGCGAGTGCATCACTGGACGAGTTCCACAGCGGCAACGCCGCATCCCGAAGAAGCCAAGCTGTTTCCTCGGCCGAATCTTCAAATACAGAAACAGACGGAGTTGTAAACCCTACACCTCTGGAAATGAAGTTAGCATCATCTCAAGATCAATTTATGACTGCTGTGCCTTACCGAGGATCGAACCCGATAACATCGTACTCTACTCCGAAAACCTGCTGTACTTTGTCCCCGGAGCCAGCCACGGATACCACGCCTGAGCCTCCAGGGCCGCCTAAAGCCATACTATAAACGTATTTCTATTGATATATTAGCTGGTATACATACCTGGATTAATTAAGACTGGTCCTCGATAGGCGGGATCTTCTCTTGAGACCTTCGCAGGAATTCGGATTAAGGCAATCTTGGCCCATGGACCGTCCTCATTCTCGTCGAGGTAATCAAGTGGGACGGCAAACCTAGCGCACTCCTTGTTCCCATAGCAATCCTTCCAGATGATATCGTTCTGTTTGTACCAGCTAATTGGGATCTGTACGGCCATACACATTGGACATTGGCACTATTCTACCATAGGCATACGTATCACGTACCGTATCCCAAAACTCCATCGTGTTGTAGTCAGGTTCCGAGCTAAAACTCTCCTGGTGGGGTTTCATCTCCACAAAACGTTCCATGCTGCGGATGCGGTTGAACACGACTATCACTGCGGCGACCACGAACAACGACCTCATTGCAAGCAGAAATCGAGAAGTGCGGCGCCGATGTTCTCTCACTGGAAGATTTCCTGGCAGGATTGCGCCTCCATTGTACGTTTCGTTAACCTTTTCTTCGAGAGGATACATAGCTGATGTGGAGCTTCAAGAGTACACCTGTATATCATATGCATTCCTTAATTCTGACCGCCAATCAACGAGTAGACGACTCACCCTCGTGAAGGAAACCCACAAGCCGCACACAAGAAGAGGAGGGACAAGGGTCAGACGTCAAACGACTAGCCCGTGTCTTATATCATTGACCGTGGCGTAAGGTACGAAAACATCGGAGCCGGATCAGCAGACCGCATGGTTCCATACTGCATTTGTTGGAGACCCCTAACAGCGAGCTGCGAGCACAGTTCCTGATACAGTCCGCAGTATTGCGACGGCGTAACTCGGAGATTGGTAGCAGGCAGCATGGGGAAGAGGTTGACATGGGTTTTACAAAAAGGAGGTGGCGTACGACTGCCTATTCAGGGCCGTTTTGTGATCGGGATTTGCCGAATTTCAGATAAGATCTCTCTAGATCTTCCGAGCTCAGGCTGTGCCATGACGCCTGTCCGTCACGGTCGACCGCGATCTGTGGGCCACGACCGTTCCCGCGTACGAGTCTCAACAAGTTACAGGCGTAACTGACGGCAGCACTCGGGGTCAGACATTTCAGATATAAACGTTCAGCAGAGTAAGTTACTCTAAGCTTTCCCCCGTCTGCGCTCTCTGACTAGTAGTTGATCGCAGTATAACAACAAACTCTCACGACCCTCCGCCTCCTTCATCTAGGCATCTGAAGTAATGGGTAACGAGGTTTCAAACGTCGAATACGAAGGGCCTCCCAATGTCTTGAAGGGGAGAGACATACAGTCTGTAGCTGAATACATCAAATCCGATGAATGCAAGAACGTTTACCTTATGGTACTTTATTATCAACTCATTCTAACCAACAATCTTATTGACACTCGATAGCTTGGCGCAGGTACTATCGAAGTGTAGTAGTCGAATATGATGTGTTCTTATGTTTTGATTTTATCATAGGTGTCAGTACCAGTGCCGGTATCCCCGATTTCCGGTCACCAGAGACAGGTGAGCTAAATCTATCAACACCGGTATGAATGCTACAACTCACGAGATTACTGTTTTTGAGGCCTATACGTAAGCTGATGCTCAAGAGGAGAAACTGTATCCGCTCACGGAATGTCGAGTAGGCAAACCTCCAAAGGCTGAATCTCCCATATCCCGAAGCCGTTTTTGAGATTAACTTCTTCCGCGAAAATCCCAACCCGTGTACGTATACCTCGTCTCTACGATATATTCTTTGCTCATAATCCATAAGTCTACACTCTGGCTCGCGAGCTCTTTCCCGGGAAGTATCGCCCAACGCCTACCCACTCCTTTGCGAAAGTCCTACACAAACGCAAGCTCCTCAAGATGTGCTTTACTCAAAACATCGACACTCTCGAACGCCTTGCAGGCGTACCAGATGAGCTAATCGTTGAAGCGCATGGTAGCTTCGCAGACCAGCACTGTATCGAGTGCGGGTCATGGTACGACGGGCATAAACTCAAAGACGAGATCTTGAACGGAAAAATCGCATACTGCTATGAATGTGGTGGACTCGTCAAGCCTGATATTGTCTTCTTTGGTGAAGCAGTAAGTTGAATAAAGCTTTTCACGTTTTCTGTCTTGAAATTGGCTCACATTCTATTCTAGTTGCCACAACGATTCCATAATAATATCGGAAAGCTTCGTTCAGCTGATCTTCTCATCGTTATTGGCACATCCCTGACAGTCCACCCATTCGCCTCACTTACACAAATCGTACCGGAAGGCTGTCCGCGCGTGCTCATTAACATGGACCAAGCTGGAGACATCGGCAGTCGTGCGGATGACGTGCTACTCCTCGGCAAGTGCGATGAGGTGGTGCGAGAGTTATGCCAAGCACTAGGAGATGATTGGGTAGAAGATCTAGACTCTGCGTGGAAGGAGACAGAGAAGTACGCGAAAAAGGAGGAAGAAGGCGAGACGAAGCAGGTTGAGGGCGCTAAGAGTACGGCGGCGTCCAAGGACGAGAAAGTTCTTGCGGAGAGTCAACTGCTGCATGACGAGGTTGAAAAGCTGGCTCAGCAAGTTGAGGCAGCTCTGAAGCTAGATCAAGTGCCACCAAAGAGCGACGATGGTGGCGCTTCATCTTCTCTGGAGAAGAATTCGGGCGATGATTTGCCCTCGGAGTCAACTCAGATTGCAGCAGCCACGGGAGATAGCTCGGACTCGCATGCAGCTGAGGAACAGCCGAAGGAGGAGGAGGTCAAGGATTCAGCGTCCGAGAAGACAGGAGAAGAGACTTCAGAGGTCCCACAGACGGAAGGCAAGCTGTAGAAGATCTCTCATACAAACCCACATCTTTTCTTCTCGCTCTAATCTTGGATTTGTATCAGTATCGATACGCATGCTATGTTCGGCTCTGATCTGTATTTTGCTTTGGCAGGCAATGACTGCTTGATGTTGTGTCGATAGCTCTACCGTCAATGTATCCTGGTATGGAGATAGTATTTCCATACTTAATCGAACGTGGACTTCAATCCATATGCTCAACCGGAAGAACAATGCGGGCCTGATGTCGAGATGCTTGCAAGAGGCTGAGTAACTCGTTTCCTGGTTTAGCAGGCATATAGGTTCGGCCCCTAAGTTATCTTCTCTCTTCATTCCCTGAACAACATCCGACAGATCCCACATGCGCTGTTGAACAGGCACGCATGGTCTCTGAGCCAAATATACACCTCTACTCCCCGCCCACTAAACGACTGTCTCATTATCTACCGCAAACCTTCGCGAAGCTGACATGTGGGCTGTAGAAGTGGTTTGCAAGCATGTGGGGATCCTGATCGGGTCGCTGTTGTTTACGTGGAACACATGGCGCTCGCGACTTCCAATGCTCACTTAGTGCGCAAACGTTCGATAACCGGTGACATGTCTGGGACTGGAGAAGCGACGACTCGGAGGAGTGGGTAGGAACCTTGAGAATACCTTCACGTGCGCCCAATATCAGGGAGGCTCATAATCGAAGGCAAACACTATAAATGCGACGAGTTGCGAAGGAAACGAACCTGCTTGCGCCTCCGAGTCCTTTCATCTCTCCGCAGAATGTACGCCCACTTAACCACCTCCCTCGCGCTCGTCTCTCTCGCCGGCAAAGTTGCCGCTTGGGGCGCCCTCGGCCATGAGACCGTCGGATACGTCGCTCAATCCGTACGTGACCACAGACTCAGACGCAGACAAATGTCTCATCGACATATTTGTGCCAGTTTCTTGCACCAAAAGCACTATCTTTCGTGCAATCTTCGTTGGGTTCCACATACGATGAGTCGCTAGGACCCGCAGCACCCGTTCGTATTCAAAACCTTGTCCGAGTCTGTATGATACTTACCCTTCATAAGTGGGCAGATGATGTAAGAGAGGAAACAGCTTACAAATGGTCCGCTCCACTGCATTTCGTCGACGCCCAAGGTCGGTACTATATCCATCTGATGAGACTGGTATTCATGACCAGATCAGACAGCCCTCCTTCCTCTTGCTCGGTACAAGAGACCAGGGACTGCAGCAGCCCTTGCATCCGTAAGTCTATATATACCTCTCCAGGATCACACTTCAATCGTTCACGACGTGGGCAGTGACGGCAATCGCAAACTATACTGCGCGAGTCGCTGAGACATCCCTAAGCGCGGCACAGCGTCAAGAAGCTCTGAAGTTCCTGGGTAAGTGTAGTACTCGTCTAGAATCAGCTGATCGAACTTACGTTCTCTTTGCCAGATCATGTATGTTTATGCTCGAGTCTAACATGCATGGTCACTCCACTAACCTCGAATATGCTATGTAGTTCCTTGGTGACATTGGGCAGCCGTTGCACGTTGAGGTACGCAAGCGCATCTAAGATACGAGTTGCCTCTAATGTTGTCTCAAAGGCAGAAGAAGTAGGTGGTAATGATATTGACGCCGAATGCTCTGGAAAAAGCACAAACTTGCATGCCGTGAGTGGAGTTGCCTGTGTTCGTGATTTGCCTAGCTAAGAAATATGCTACTTTCGACAGGCATGGGGTAAGTCCTGGGATGCCACGTAAGAGCCACCAACCCACTCACCGTACCGTCCCATCCAGACACCGGTATTCTCACAAAGAACGTCGACGCAAACCATGGGAGCAGTGCTACCACCTATGCAAGTTATCTCGTGGGGCAGATCAAGGTAATTAATCCCTTTGTGGTTCAGACCTGTTGCGGTTCCCCTCACGCACAGCTTGCAGACTGGTTCGTTCAAGTCTTTGACTTCCGACTGGCTCTCTTGCACTAGTACAACGGAAAAGGTCAACAATAAGAGAGGTCTTGGTGTCGAGGAGCTTACCGTAGAGCATGATGTCCGCAACTTCCTCGCAAGTCGATCGGAGAAGGCAAGCACCATTACGCCCTTGGAGTGCCCACTCGTATGGGCCAGGGAAAGCAACGCGTTCGACTGTGTAGGTTTTGTCAAAGCGTTTGAAACGGAGTATAAAACTAAACTATACCCGTAGTCCACGGTCTTCCCGTTCACGGAGGGCGACGATGCATGCACAGGGACCTACTACACAAGCGCGGTGCCTGTGGTACGTATGCTCGGGATCTGTCATCATGTAGCGAACTGAACAATTGCGCCCCAGATTGACCTTCAGCTTGCCAAGCAGGGCTACAGGCTTGCGGCTTGGCTGAACACGATCTTTGACGGTGCCACTAACCTTCCGTGATCGAAGGTAGAATCGGAACGTCTACACTGTTAAAGGGAGCTGCATAGTCTTGAATAGCTAGAGTAGTGATTGGGTTCGGAAACTAGGATGTATAATTAGCGGCTGCAAGCTGGTGGCATGGCCATGAAATCGATGTCGACTTCGACGCAGAAAGGATATCCAGAATGATTTTCGATACACACTTACCACAACATGTCTCAGTCTCAGGCTGACTAGCTTGATCGTTCGAAGCGTAGTTCGGACATGATCGATGGCAGAAAGGAAGTTGTATCTCCTGTTCGAGAGCTCGTTTGACCTCGATTATGTAAGCACTCGATCGACAGATTCTCGTCGGGTGTGGCACCAATTTGAGCCCACAATCGTCCATGTTCATGTACCACCAGCCAAGAACCCACGCGCTGGCCTGCTTCAGCAATTCTGAACACAGAATCGGATGCACTTACTGTGGCGGTCCTCGTCGAGGAAGGACGACGAGCGTCACGCCCGCAGCCGGTGAGTATCAAACCCTCGAGATGTCATCGTACCTTTCCCAGAGCCTAAATTCCAACTTACATTGTTTATAACAGTGGGCTCCAAAGAGCTACGCCTCAGAATGATCCAATGTCTCGGGCGGTCTCTATAGTCGTCTAACCTACGTTAAGAAGCGCATGCGCAGGCTGGCCCGTGGATGAGGCGTTTTTGAAAAGTCAACACCAATAGCTTATGTCAATGGCCATTTTCACACTATGATTGCACCAACTCACGAGTAGTGTGGGCTCGCATACGCCAAGGACTGCTCGTCATTGGATTCGGGACGTTCGGGCACGTAGTCTTGACTCTTGACATAATCGCTATGCAAGAGATCAGGGGTCCTATTCACGCCAATTCACGTGGGATTGATACTTGAACAAGCTCCCACGCGAGACATAACATTCAGTGTGGAATTATGTGTTGGTCTACCTCAGAGCGTTGACACGACATGCTGTTCTCTCTGAACAAACGACTTTGTGGCCCACATCCCAATCGTCCTGCACCTGAGGTGCTGAGCGAGGAAGAACTCCAAGCAGTATCTTACGATGACATCGACGTCACGGGCAATATTCCGAAGCAGCCGACACATAAAGGGTACGCTGTCGTAGGTGGCTCAGGCTGGATGGGAAAGTAGGTGCTGTATTTCTCCATTATCTGAGACATCCTTGAACGCACTGGACCTCAAATTAGGTATCTCGTCCTGCTGCTTCTCAAACGCGGGGAAACATCGATACGCATCCTTGATATTGTCCCCCCTGCACCCGAACTACTCGACAACCGGGCTGTCACCTTTGTCAAGACAGATATCACTTCTCGCGCATCTGTTGAAGCTGGCCTTCTTGCTCAGTTCTCTACGACAGGCAGTCCGCCTTCGGTAATATACCACTGTGCGGCCACAATCAGGTTCTGGGAGCGTGCGTCATACACCTACCACGAGAGCTATCGCATCAATGTAGAAGGGACGCGCAACGTGGTTGAGGTGGCGAAAGCTCTGCCGCATAAGGACACTATCCTCGTGTACACGTGCAGTAGTGATACTGTACTCCCTCGACCGCGCTTCATGAGACTCGGCAAGGACTACACCCATTGGCCCTACAACACCGTCGTGATAAGCGATGCTGATCCTCCCAAGAGCGATGATCAACGAAGTATCAGCTGCTATGCTCGCTCGAAAACTGAGGCGGAGTCACTCGTACTTAGAGCGAATACAGAAGGTTTAAGAACTGGCTCTTTGCGTCCTGGACAGTGAGCATTTCCAACTTTGGATCTGACAAAGTCAGCTAACAAGGCACTGTGTAGAACTATTATAGGCCCTAATGATCGTATGGTCTGTGGCACCTTGACCCTGCCACGCGTCCCCATATTTGACAAAGAGTGGAGTCAAACGAACATCTGTGTCTGGGACTGCGTATCCGCACATCTGCTGCTTGAAGATGCTCTTGAGAAGCGCCCTCAAGAGGTTGGGGGTGAGGCGTTCTTGATCACCGGCAAAGGCTCAGCGCCGTGGACCCTCCGGGAGATTAGGAATGCAGTGAAGGCTAGTTTTATAAGCGTATTACGTCTCCCTAATCGATACTTACACTTTGACCTCAGTTCTACGCGAACAAAGAGCTAATCTTCGACGAAATCCCAGTGCTCGTCATCTACATATTTGCGCACATTGTAGAAGCGTTCCTTTTCCTGCGATATCACTTTCTCCTGCCGTTCTTCGCCATATTCGGTACAAGACCAAGCCTCACCCCGAGCTGGTTAGGGACCGTACTATTCTTACAGCCGGCCACACTTGAGTACATGCGCGATGCGGTGATTGACGACTCGCGGGCAAGGCAAGTCTTAAGGTATGTGCGGCTGCAGCATGAGGCCTGGTATGAAACCACTAACACATCTCTGCATATCGCCAGATACCGCCCTCAGTGGTCAGCTGCACAAGCGATTAGGTATACCGTAGATCAGGTCCAGTCAGGGGCTGCCAGTAGCACTCATGGTATCCAGATTAAGTAAAGCCACTTCTTTGCATTCATTCATCTCACAATGAATATTTTAACTAAAATATATCACACCGACATGAGCAATTCGGAGGGCCAAAATGCCTCCTTCCGACATAGTCGTCGACTTTACAACATTGCTAAAGTAATCTCAACTTGAATTCAATGTATACTACAACAGTAACCAATTTATCTTGATGACACTATCATCTTAGAGTACAAAGACACACACAGCACATGCGACCGGCGGGGAGGGAGGAGAATCAACGAGGGGAAGGTAGCGAGGTAAAGAAGAAAGGGAATATCATCCTCTTGTATAACAAAAGCGGATGATTTACTTGGGAGAAGTGCATGCCCGTAAGACCGATAACGAATGAGGGATGAATAAATATATTGTGACATTGGGGAGCATCCGGTGCCCTTGCGTTTCCTTTGATCAAACGAACGAGCATGAAAAGAATCCTGTATATCCTGAATCCGGGTCCTCTACTAGAACGTTGATGCCCATGCTTGGAGATCAATTGTCGGTCCCCTCGACAGCTCAATCCAGGGGTGTTTCTGCAAGTAGTCACCAGGGACGTCAGCCAAAAACCATTAATGACATAACATTGAAGCAACGGGACGCACCAAAAGCTCCTTCGGTGTTTTCCTGGCGAGGGGATCTTTATAAAGACAGCTGTCCACGAAATCCTCCGCCTCCTTCGGGAACCGACCTTCGGGTGTAAGACGCGGGGCAGGCTCGTTGACTATATGTTGTAGCAACTCCAAGATACTCATCGTCATCCCGCCTCCCTGCAAACTAACACCCTTGCTCTTCCGACGCTTCTTCTTATCCCGTCGTTCCTTCTCTGCCGCCCTCTCAGCCTTTATCTCGTCCACCGACCGCATTGTCAGGTCTCCTGGCCGTTGAGATTCTGGCGAGAGGGTGTTCTCGAAGTCTGACAAGTCTGAGTCGTCCGATGACGACTCAGCGAAAGGGAAGCGACCGAGAGCGAGCTCGATGAGAGAGATTCCAAGCGACCATACATCCGATTTCACGGTGTATTGTGCACCTTGGATACGCTCCGGCTATATGAGATCACTGTTAGACTCGACGCCACTATCTCGGGAATATGATGCACTGACGCTCATATAGGTAGATGTACCAACAAATGTATCAGCAATGGAATTGATTAGTTCTCCTGAGACACCAAAGTCACAGATTTTGATCTGTCCTTTGGAGTTGAATAGGATATTGGAAGGTTTGATGTCTACGGAGCGGTTATCAGACTCATAAGGAGACATGATATACATACTAGGGTACTCACCGCGGTGTATTATCCTATGAACATCATACAAATATGTCAAACCCTCTAGCACCGCTAATGCTACCTTGCCAACGACCTCAATATCAATCGGTCCAATCTTCTTGTATATGCCGTCTAGGGAGCCCTTGTCCATGGCCTCCATGCAAATGCAGATGTTAGGGTCTGATATGAACGCGCCGTAGAAGGAGATAATGTATTGCGAGTGGCAGTCGTGCATGATTTGCAGCTCTCGAAGGATCTGCTTCCTTACCGACGGCTTCGCGTCGATGAGGACGATCTAATAGCACCATCGCGATGAGATTAGTCGAACGTTCCGAACTGGACGAGCAATTGTGACGCACCTTCTTCGCCATAATGGTACCTGTCGGTACATGCTCTACCAACTTCACACTACCACCATTGCCTTGACCCAGCTCGTGTAAATCCTTCAAGTCCTCGTTACGAAGATCGCGATAGCTGTTTTCTGATATCTCAAGGCTGGCAAGAGTCGAAGAGAGCGTACTGTGGTAGTTGGCCCTAGATGCAGATGGAACTCCAGTCGCTGGCGCAGAATTAGGTGCTGGAACTGCTAGCACGGTATTGTCGCCATCGCCAGCGGCACTGCTGTCTGTTGCTGGGATTTTGGGTGCCGCGAGTTTCATAGGGGGCGGCCGCTTCTTCCCTCGAGCAGCCGGTGCTGGTGCAGCTCGTGTGGCAGCAGGCTGGGGTTCTGCAGCAGGTGTTGAAGATTTGGTAACATCGAGCTGCAAAGCCTTGAAGTTTCGCTTCTTCCGAATGGGTGCCGCAGGGGGGGCAGATGTCGCCATATTTGGGTCCCTAATAGAAAGATTGGGGTTCCAAAAAGTCCACTCGTCGCTACCACTAAATCTTGCAGCAAACAGCTGGAAGATGCGGCCGGATTAGACGAAGTCGAGGAGAGGGAGGTGGATGGAGGAGACAAGAGTGGCCGACCCTTTGAGCGTCTATTAGTACAGCGCGCCTGAAGAAAGTCTGATCGGCGACGCCTCTCGAGTCTCGTGTAGAATTCTGTTCGTAATTTCGCATCCCCATACGCATTATCTGAGCAAATCAACAAGCGTTGCGAGCGTGAAAAAAGACGCGTTGAATGCCCTTCAGGTAACATTTACGAACTGTATCCCAACCGCTGTAAGCACTTACTTACTTATCCCCAATCAGATAAATTTGCGGTACTTACTCGCAACCTTGCAGATCACTCCGAGGCAGACCCGGATACTCTTATCACTAAATTGCGGCCATTACAGTACGCTGATTAGCTCACAGACTTCCGTTGACAGGCCAACGGATTTTACGGCTGGAAGAGAGGACCTTCCTCATACGGATAGTAAGCGGAGAACGTTCCCACGCCACAAAGATGTACTGATCTGGGCCCTGGCGAGTGAGAGAACTCATTCGGCCAAGTCCTCGTTTGACCATGACATTCACTTAGTCCTCCACCCTCCTCAACCTGGTACGATACTGCGAGTTGGTTCCAGTAGAATGCAAGACACTTGCTATCTATTTCATCAAATGCTCTCACGCTCTAGTGTATCTGAGATGAGATAAGTCATCTCCGCCCGGACAGGCGTCCACCTGACTCCCTACGTAACACAAATTCTGGCGTCACGGCACTCATTGGTTCCCGACGATATAAACAAGCTTGTCGTCTTGCACAGCACAAACCCTTTTCGTTGTATCAGGCCATGTCGACTGTGGCCACAGAAGTTGAGCTGGAAAGAATCGGTCATTCCCCAGATGATCGTACGACGAATGAGAATCCTTTGGTTCTGAATCGCATCTCCGATGCACAAGAAGAAGAGGGCGAAGCAGATCATCGAGAAGTACCACCTCCCGAGCGAGTCAACGAGACATCGTTGGCCCCCGTAGACTCTGGATTTGGAGCATGGTCCTTTGTAAGTATTTCGACAGCCTACAGAAGTTTATTTGCTCATAGTCTGGTCAGCTAGTAGCAGCATTCTTTATATCGACAATTGTGTGGGGGCTGCCTAATTCCTATGGAGTGTTCCTGGTCAAATATCTGGACGACCCTTATTGGTCATCGCAGTCAAAGGCCTCCTTTCTCTTGCCTCTTGTGGGCCCGCTGTCATCCGGAATCATCTACTGCGCAGGTAGTTGGCACATTGGTCTCAAATATTACTATCTCTGATAATTCCCCAGGACCTGTTACATACCCTCTAGCTGCTAGGTTCCCACGCCAGCGACGTGCCTTCATGTGGTTTGGCGCAGCCTGTGTGTTCACCAGCTTGTTAGGGGCTAGTTACGCTAAAACGGTATGTCTATCCCTTCAATATTGTCATTTGATTTTTGAAGCCTTTCCGGTAGATCGTATCACTAGTTGCTCTGCAAGGTGTTTTATATGCCATCGGAGGAGGTACGCATGCATTAGAAGTTTCTATATTCACAACGATCATGTAGCTGACGAGCAGAGAATAGCTTTATTATACGCTCCTACGATGTATTTCCTGTCTGAGTGGTTTGTTGCTCGACGTGGTCTCGCACTTGGAATGATAACCGCAGGTATACAACCACCGTAGTATACTCGACGTCTTCAAGTTATCTTGCTGACTTCAGTGTATCAGGGACCTCGTTCGGTGGTCTCCTCCTTCCCCTTATACTTCCCCCACTGCTAACAAAGTATGGGGCCCCCACTACCCTACGCTACCTGAGTATAGTAGAAAGCGCCATGTTGGTCCTTGCTCTTCCCTTCATCCGTGGCCGCCTTCCTCAGAGCCGGGTTCAAGGCCCCAACGCTCGTGCACATTCAACGTCGGATGCCGGTCACATATACCTCAAAAACAAGACATTCTGGTTCATCGTTCTCGCAACTCTATTACAAGGGCTCGCTTACTTCATTCCAATCCTCTGGCTTCCGTGTATGTGCAACACTGACTACCTCATTCATATCAACACTGACCACACTTTCCTGCAGCTTACGCTTCGTCCTTGAGACTTAGTTCAAGTTCTTCCTCTTTAGCCCTGGCATTCCTCAACGGTGGTAGCATCGCAGGGCGCGTGGGTCTCGGTATGCTGACTGACCACTTCGACCCCTGGCTGCTTGGGTCTGCCACACTTCTCTGCACCGGGTTCGCCGTGTTCATCCTTTGGGGTGTTCTATCGTATACATTCGCAGGCATCATAGTGTATGGCATTACGTATGGTATCCTAGCCAGCGGCTGGAGTAGTCTATGGACCGGTTTCGTGAAACGCATCGCCAGTGAGTCTCCATCAAGGAGCCTGCAAAAGCACTAATGACTTATATTGCATATTTCTGTGTAGAAGACGACCCAACTATGTCCACGACCATTCTCGGTTATTTAATGCTCTCAAGAGGCATCGGAAACATACTCTCTACGCCAATCTCCACTGCACTCCAGCCAGCACGATCCCCTGCAGTGACACCACCTTCACCTCCCGTGTATCACCATCAAATTGGGTTGAAGCTCGCAGGAGGACAGTACGAGAATGTGATTATATACGCTGGCACGTGTTTCGTGGCCGCTGCAGTAGTGATTGCGGCAGGTTGGGCGGTTGAAAGGAAGTATCCCAGCTCTGCTGTCAGTGGTCGCCGAGGATGAGATCTAGGAGCAGAGTTGTTATAACGTCGAGGATAGTATCGAGGAGGACTCTGTAGGAGCTCTATCGCTGACGCCTTAACGGGGCCTATCACATCTTATCACGCATGCTTGAGTACAGTACTCGTCACCAGGCCTTCCAACATTCACGAAGATCAGCATCTAGCCGCTCACTTGAAGCTTATGTTGACATCATCCGGACTTACCTCGATATGACAGAATATGACTCCTGTGCGCTAACTGACTCTGTTACTACTAACCACCACTATCTCAGGATGGGTGCCGCAGACATAGAACTTGCGGTTCTCGACCGTCCTTGCGAGGCGCATCCTCAAAAGGATCATGTGTCGGAGAGTGTAGTGATATCCGAAGTCGTCACTAGTCAACAGGTTGACAGCTCAACTGGCACTCCCTTAGATGAGGCTTTCCACAACTCTGCCGAACGTACGAATGAGACGTCTTTGGCATCCGTAGACAAAGGATTCGGAGCATGGTCGTTTGTACGAGGATTTTTACTTGAGCCTTACTAGCTATCACTCATCTCGTCACCTTGTCGTTTTCTAGTTAATAGCTGCATGCTGTGTTGAGATGATCGTCTGGAGTCTTCCAAACGCATACGGAGTCTTCCTAGTCAGATATCTGGACGACCCATTCTGGTCGTCACAGAGCCAAGCCTCGTTTCTTCTACCACTAGTTGGTCCGCTGTCTTCCGGGATCATGTACTGCGCTGGTAAGTAATCTCTTCACAGACCATGACTCTAGACTTATGAACCTAATATTGTGGCAAATAGGGCCTATAACATACCCACTTATAGCACGCTACCCGCGTCATCGACGGACCTCAATGTGGGTGGGTGCAGCATGCATGGTCGCTAGCCTGGTCGGAGCGAGCTACGCTCGAACGGTGGGGTTCAAACAATTTCTTATTTTATTCAGATGCTAACGTACAGGCAGATCGTGTCTCTGGTCGCTTTGCAAGGCGTACTGTATGCTATTGGAGGAGGTAAGCCTCAACGTAGTTTAATGTGACATGTGCTGAACTATGTTCTGCCACATGTTAGCTTTGATGTACGCTCCGACAATATACTACATGTCGGAGTGGTTCGTTGTCCGCCGCGGCCTTGCCAGTGGGGCTATTAACGCAGGTTTGTAAAATGCGAAATGTCCTTTCAGGGCGATCTAAACACAGGCTCAAGACCATTCTTAGGAACTGCCTTTGGAGGTCTTCTGCTTCCACTCATACTTCCGCCCTTGCTCAATAAATACGACGCACAAATCATCATTCGGTATTTAGGCGTTGCGGAGGCAATAGCGCTTATTACCGCGCTACCCTTTGTTCGTGGACGCCTGCCCGAGAGCCGTGTACAAGGTCCAGGCCCTCGTGCGAGTTTAAACTCGCATTCAAGTCGTATCTACACCCGGAACGTCTCATTCTGGATCATCATTTTTGCTACCTTGCTCCAAGGACTGGCCTACTTTATACCAATCCTTTGGCTTCCGGGTGCGACATCAGTTTTACGCATCTACAATGTCAGTGGAACTCATACTTCTGAATCAAACTAGCCTACGCCTCATCACTTCAATTGAGCTCGAGCTCTGCCTCTTTAGCCCTTGCATTCCTCAATGGGGCCAGCGTTGTAGGCCGTCTGTCGCTCGGTGTGCTCAGTGACCGCTTCAGCCCATGGATGCTGGCGACGACCACTCTGTTCTGTACCGCCCTCTCCGTATTTATCCTCTGGGGCATCTTGTCCTACACATTTGCTGGGCTCATCGCTTACGGAATTGTGTATGGTTGCTTAGCTACTGGATACAGTAGCTTATGGACAGGGTTTGTCAAGCCCATTGCTAGTACGTCTTCATCTCTTCATGTGGGCACAACTCTGACACAGCTCAAATCGTCTCCCAGAGGACGACCCTACCCTAACCACGACTATTTTTGGTTTCCTGATGCTCTCGCGCGGTATAGGCAACATTCTCTCGACGCCAATTTCTACCGCCTTGCAACCCAGGCAATCCGCATCTGTGACTCCAAAGTCGGGATCTCACCATCAAATAGGTCTGAAACTCGCTGGAGGGCAATACGAGAAGATGATTATCTATGCAGGCACATGCTTCGTAGCGGCTACTGCGATAGTCGTCGTTGGATGGATCATCGACCGTCGCCATCCACGATTGAACAATCATGTCCGCAGCTAAAGGTATGACAGCCTTCAGGACACATCATTTCACCTGGTGACAGTCATGGTAATGATACAACAATATTAGTTTACAAGAATTAGCATATACGAATAGCGCCTTGCATACTTATGCCGATAGTTTCCACATGCCATCCTTTACCGTCACCAGTCCCTCTCGTCGGGCTGCCTCCATGAACTGACCCAGTTGCTCGACCGAACGATCGTATCCCGGTGCAAATTTAAGCATCTGCTGGATCCTGTCGACAGGAAGAGAGCCCAGATTCCGGAGCATTCCTTCGATGAACTATTGCAGTCGTCAGCACTCTTCTAAAGGGGTAGGCTGATGAATTTACCTTCCAAAATACTTTCATTTGCTCTGCTTGCTGCTGTTGAGCTGCGATGAGCGGGACATCCTCTTCCACAACCATAGCTGGAAGGAATAGGTCAGCATCACAGCATTGCGTACAAATGCTGCTCTTATATACCTTGAGGACGTTGTGCCGACTTTGACGCAGCCGCCGCTTCTGCCACGTGCAGTAGCCTAAACTTGTTCGCTTCATCCTGCTTGATGACCCCAAGTTCTATCCATGTCCCTAACGCCTTTATCACAGCTGGACGCTCGATAGACCCTATCTTCTCAATAATCTCTTCCGGTGTCAAGGTATCTGCAGTCATATCATTAGTATAAGTTGGTAACTAGCCAGAAATGTACTGACCCTGCTGGGAAAACAACTCGATGATTGCTGCCTCCAGAGGAGGAACTTCCGCGGAGATCGTTCTATCATCTAACTCGACATCGAGACTGACAGTACCGAGGTGTGACATCCACACGAGCTTTTTGTCTGGCTTGAAAGTCGTGAATTCCTTCTGGTACACCTCTTGTATTCTAGATAAAATTTAAGTAGGATATACTTGAGATAGAAGTTACGAACATACTGTTTGAACTGCCCGGGCATGGTGAAGGTGTTCGTCTGCAAAGAAGGCCAAAAATGCCGAGAAATAATGGTCGGGTGTAACTGCGCCTATGTGACAAGTCAGATTGTCTCCGTCAGGGGAAATGGAGATATAGACTAACCGTGGCACTATTGTTCTGCGATTGTATGTGTTGATCAATTCGTCTGGAGTCAGTCATATCCCGCAACATGACCTCGCAAACTTGTAGCTGTGCTTCTCCAAACCTAATCTTGAGGACCTCAATATTTCGACGCTGAACAGCTATCAGTAACACGCCATTTAGCTAGCTGATTAGTCCCCGACGCACCTCCCTATCAAAGTTGCCGTCCTTAATAGCCAAAAGCCGTTGCGCCAGTAGTACCTGAAGCTCCTTTATAAAGAGGTCCTGGGAGTCGTAAATACTGACAAGGGTGCTGATGATATCGCTAGGTTTATTAGTTCTAAAGTCTACAGTCGCACAATTAGTATTGTTGGTGATTAGCATGAGGTCACACGCACCAGGTCCGGCATCTTGAGGCTCTGGTTCCCAGTTGAGATCGGAATAGTCGTCTACTTGAGCCTGTTGCAGAGGTTGCACGGTATCGTTCTCATCTACCAAAGAATCACCACTTTCGTGGTCTGCGACCAAGCTTGCGACAACACATCGAATGGTATCTGGTCGCTCTCTGAAGCAGTACGGGGTCAGTGTAAAACACCACTACCAGCACTGATTAATCATTACCTGAGATATCTCCGAATGGGATCTGCAACTTTGAACAGAAGGACGCCTTGCGGGTCTATGATTCGCAGACACTTGATTATGGAGACGTATTGTTGAAGGATCATCTTGGTGTCGGCACCGGGATGCAGCAATCGCCGAGAATTCCTGAGAAAATTCAGTGTGCTTGTCAAGGCGAAGTAGAAAAGCATAGTTACTCTTTCCGTAGCGTCTTCACGAGCACAGAGCGGTGATCTACCCGCAGTATACATTTCTAAGAGATCGTTCAGCGACCGAAATGCAGGACGAAGTGAGGGTAAAGACCTTCAAGTCATCCAGAGCAGGTCGAGAGTCCGGAAAGTCAATGATGATATCAAATATTTCCCGCGTTCTAGCATACAACTCAGCACATGCAGATAACGGTTTCCCGATCAAGGCGTACCGTAAATCAGCAAGAGTCTTGCAAACGTGGTAGTCAAGTCTTGTTCCTATACCGGATATAAAGGGCGCTGCCTCTTCGACTGTACACACGTCATGAGCGCCAGGACAGACACTCAGATTGTGAACATACCTGTCTTCGCGTTCGGTGCGTACGGCATGAATAGCCATGGCAATATATGCTTCGACATCCAATCTCGCGCCTCCGTCAGACACTCTTTATTCCACACCTTCGAGTACGTATCCATAATATGCGCCTCTACGTGCTCATAGCACACGCTGGCAATAAGCGACTCATATCGCTCTGTCATGCCAAGCTGTTCGAAAGCCTGCCACAGAGGTTTGTCCCATCTTTCTGGAGGTGGTCCAGTCTGCGGAAAGAGCGTCTTCATCCATGCGGGAGGTTCAGACGCGTATTCTGGGTTTAGAGTGGCGGATACGAGGCTCTTGAAGCCCTGTGAGAATGATCGTGGTAAGACAGAGAAGACGTGTGTTTGGAAAGTGTTCGTGAACGCGTTGACAACTGTTGGCCCCAATCTAAGCACGATGTTTATCAGTATGTACTGAATGACCCAAAATTTCTCGTACTCGGGAAATGGAGCCCAAGCTTTATGCCAAAGCACAAGGCGAGATATGCAACCGGCGATGTAGAGTGGGTCGGAGGTGGCCTGTGCTTAAATTAGCTCCGGACTTGACATACAGTCGTCACACGTACCTCGTATTGTTTCATCAACCCTTCAATATCCCTCGTTATATATGGTAGTTGCCAGCGCATGTCCTCTGATCTCCCGAAAGTAGTACCCTAAGCAAACCACGGACCTCCGTACCCGCATGCCTACTCACCAAGAAACTCCTCAAGGAGGGCAGTAAGCATCTTCCGTTGCGCTATCTTGTCAAACGCGGCACGTAATTGCTGTCTATCTAAACGATTGGGCTAAGAGTCCTTGCTATCGTCAACGTCCAGGCCGTACGTACTAACTGTAGACTTTGGGGATGGCTCGTCGATGTTCCTTGGCCGGAGGAAGTCCTTGGCGAGCATCCATGCCTGAGTGACAATTAGCACCATAGCGTGGCAGATATACGGTTCAATTGACGTACTTCACTGAAAGTAAGCAAGCCTGTGATTCCTGGCTCATTCCGATTCAGTCTATTGAACGAGGTTTGCCACTTCTCAGCCACTTGAGACCATAGCTGCTCAGATGTCATCCCTTGATCCAGGAAGAAGAGGCACGGTGATAACAAGGGGAGCACCACAAGTTGGAGTCGACGTTGTGGTTAAAGAATCGGTAGTAGCTGGTAGTGCTAGCTGTACATGCACAAAACAGACCGATGCTCGACGCGGTCGTCGGTCGCGTCGCATACAGGCGTCTAACGCCACAATGAGAGTGTCTTCCATAAATGGCAAACGAACACTACTCAACGCCAGCTCGAAATGAAGATACAACTCAATTTCGCGCACAAGCATTTTTACCAGGGATACTACCGTATCTACAAAACTACAGTAGTATAGTACATATCCCCGTTGAATCGCTCCCTGCCTCCGACCTAAACGCGACACAGGTTCAGAGCATCCCTCAGGCTGAGGCAATGTCTGGAGAGAAGTCAGCTAAAGTACTTGAAAGATATCGAGTAAGAGAATTGTACTCGCCTTATCTCAAAATTGGTACATAATCTCTTACCCTCCAAATGGATCCGTCCTATCGAAAGCTCGCGTTCCGTTAGCGTTCTCAATGCTTACTACTAGCGTGGAACAAAGAATCAAAGAGTAAGTACTCACGGTCTTCGACCGCGGACAGCAAGAACTCACATGAGCTTAGAGAAATGGATGGCCAGACCAATATCCCAAACTTGTGCTCACCATTGCCGTCATCCCCCAGAGCCCAAGTATTCATCCCCTAGAGCCCAAGCATTCATCCCCCAGAGCCCACGTATGAATCCCCCAAAGCCCATGTATTAATCCCAAGTATCAATCCCCTAGAGCCCACGTATGAATCCCCCAAAGCCCATGTATTAATCCCAAGTATCAATCCCCTAGAGCCCAAAGATTCATCCCCCAGAGCCCAGGTCTTCAAGTACGACATCAAGTGCCGTCTTGGCCGTAGCTGTAGGAAGTAACGAGAAGATGAGTAGAAGACGGCTATTGCCGCAATAACACAAAGCATAAAGCCTCAAAGCACATAGATAAGAAAGAGAAACTCGTAGAGCAGGAGTTGGACGCATGGTCGCCCTCGAAACTGCTCATGCGATACCAAGAATATAACCGTCGGCTCCAGGGACCTCGGTCTTGAGATATTGAAGCACAGTACGGCGCTTGAGGAAGTTGTCGAAGCTCTGGAAACTAAGACAAAGTAATCAGCGAGCGAAAGTAGAACACGGGTGGCAGTCAAGGGAAGATAATAATTGAAAAGACGGGGAGCGGGAGTTGGACCCATGGCAGCCCTCGAAGCCGCTCATCCGTTACCGTGAAGTCCGCGAGTCCCATGGTCTTGATAACACCGAGCGACGCTTCAGGGAGTTGTCGAGACTTGCAGTTCTGGTAGAAAGAAAAATGTAAATCAGTGGGATGGAAGGTAGTACATGATACACAGTCAACAGATGTCCACGTCTTAGTCCATGTCGTCGCAGTCCGACGTCCTAGGGTGATCAGCCCTCAGTCTCGCTCCGAACGACAATCAAAACCACATACGAACCAAACCACGAAGTAGCCACGCCACGCCGATACGAATCTAACATAAGGGAAGAAAGGGAAGATCAACGCAGACGTGACATCAGAGGGAAGAGGAGAAGGGCCGGTAGAATGGAAGGTGGCGACGACAGTCAAGCAGGGTCATGACTCCCCTAATGTCGGACCACGCATCCATGCTACAGCCATACCGAGAGGTACCACTACAAACACCACCCAAACCATCAACATCGTCGACCTTGGCACTTGAGAGGTAGGCATCGAGCCCTCGAAGGTCTTGTAGAACACTGCACGCGCGGAGGAGAGCCATCGAAGTAGAGAGAAGAGCGGGGCCAGCCTGCATGATAGACATAGTAGTGGTGGTTAGAGGTAAAGATAGGTGAGGCTAACATGGCGCAGTACGAGGGGTTTATATATTGTGGACCGCCGTGTGCGGACTTGCCTTTCTGGTCAGCCGCGTTCACAGCACCTCGTCCACATACACACATTTCAGGGCAAACCGAATGTCTGTCTGCTGGTCAGACAGCTTGATTAGGCCAGCCGACGTGAGGGCCGCTGCGGCTGACAGTCGTGTTCGTACTAAACGGCGATGCAGATTGGACGACCACGTCTTCGGACTGGCATGTGTTTTAAATACATGCCAGTCCGATTGTCTATGCTCCTGTCAGCCCTCCTATGTCCCTTGCTGTAGGAAGCTTCGTGTTTTAGGAAGCTTCGCTTTAGGGCTTCCTTCCTTCCTAGGCAAACCTGTGGTACAGACAACTGTCGATAACGCACTGGTATCCTGAGACCATCGTTGGGTTTGTTCGCATGAGCATCGTAGATGCATATTCCCGAGGAGAGAACGGTGAAGCACTATAACCACTGCAGTTGATAAATAGCTAAAAATACATACGTAGCGTACATCTATACATCCTGTCACCACAGTTCCTACGTTTTGAGTGCTTCTTCACGGTCCATGACTGATTGCTCAAGCTTGATTAGAATAGTGGTGCGATTGGGATATTGATCTGTAGGCGTATTATGTGCGGTGACACGCGCAGGCTAGGAGGCCACTTATGTCAAGACAAGCAATCCTGTAATTATCATGTCACTCACAAATCCAAGACCATCCAGTACAGCTTCAACAACTCCAGCAGAGAATGACGAGCAACTTAGTTGGCTCATATCACGGGGAACGGATATATGCCGTGTTATGGGAGGGTCATTGTCGATAATCATATCTACAGCCATAGTATGAAGGAACGTCTTGACAGAGCCACGACTGCAGTACTCACATTCATCCGAGTTCTCCACGCTCTTCTCAATCGCGTCTGCCGGTTTCCCGAACACACTTTTCCATACTTGCGTGTGTATTGACATGAGTGCTGGCAAGAATCGTATTTCGCGTTTGGGTGCCTTCGACGTCCCCTCCGCTCGCCATACCATCAACTCTAGTACGCGTGTTCCGACTCGATAACCTAGCGTATTCAATCTACAACACAGTAGTAAGCATACAGTTGCGTCATGGGTTATATAGTGTGTTGACCTTCGTTCGAGATCTGCGATACCACTGACCCTCTTCTGCGTGTACTGAACTACTTCTGAGAACAGAAACGAGAAGGCCGAGGCAGAGACCTCAGCTGTTCGTGTCTTGTTGAGATTACGGTCATAGATATTCGGCCTAACTCCTGACTTTCCACCAGCAAGTGTAGTGTTTATAGATGGGGCAGAAGGGAGAGAAAAGCGAGTGGTCGATGCCGCTGGTGAGAGATGCTCTACAGATCCGAGTGAGGTTGTCGAAAGGACGGAGAAGCGGGGGTGCTGGGCTTGAGCTTGAGCGTACGCCATCTTGCGTATGTAGGGGGTTTATTCGTTCGAGTCCAGGTGTGGTAGTATCCTTTAAATGTAATGTGTGCACTGCTGTGCGAGAGGGTGGGTGCCACAGTCACGATGAGCTATAGTAGCTGCGAGGCGCCCAACTATTAGCAAGTACTAGTGCCACTGCTGGCTTTAGCGCCACTGTGTTCAACACTGCCAGTGACCGTCATGACCAGCTCGACGTGCCTGAAGTCGAAGATGGTATGGTACAAAACCCAGTGCAAACAGACCTTAATGTGTTAGGTGAATCATAATCTCGAAGTTTCTCGAGCGTACTCTCACTAAACCACTGTAGACTCGTTTCTATCGGAACCCCTCCAGTAATTTTGAAACTGGTTTCTCCCTGCAGAGGCTGCAGTAATTTTGGTGCTCAATCATTAATCCATGCACTGGGAGTACTGTAGTTTCTTCTTGGACGGAACCGTTGGGAGTACATGTTGTTATTGGCCAAGTGCCACTGCGCAAACATCCGTATCACGGATGTGGTGGGGACGCCTTTGCGGCGAATGTTCAACTCCAGACGATTATTTAACACTTTTTGAACAATTACAAAGATTCATGACGCATATTCTCTAATCCCGACAGCGTAATATTCTCCAGTACCCCCTCCCGCCGTCCCTCCGGGTCGTTCATCCCCAGTCTTGATCACTGCCTAGAACGAGGCTACAGATGCAATGTCGCCAAAAGCATGCCACAATGTTTCATTGATGCAAAGGTATCTTTGATACTTTGCCCTCAGCGGAGACTCCGCCGCTGAACGTGCCACGCGGCTCGCAAGTGGCACCGCTCTTGCGTATAAATGTGCCCGGGAGGTGACGCAGGACGAGCCCCCTTCCCCCCCTTCCCCTTCCTGCACCGCGCAGGAATGCTTCTCAATACCTATTAGCAAGGGCTTCTACCGTCCCTCTCTATGCGACGATCATCGTCGTACCCAATTGAGTACAACGTAGTGGTACAGGGATCACCTTACCGAGGCGAGTGGCACATGCTCCCAACTTTTTCAGTCCTGCTCGACGGGCGTCATTGTGCTGACCAGACACGGATTTTCTCTAGTTCAGTCTACCTAATGTCTCCACTGCTGACTCTGCCTCTCGCGAGAGCTACTTCTGTCGTTAAACATGACAGCGTGCTCAGTCGACGGTGGACGCCGAGAGGAGGCCAGGTACTTACCGTCCTTGGACACGTCGACCGTCGCACACCACCCCTGTATCAACCGTACTCCGATACCTCAATACCGACGATGTAATCCCCTCCGAGTCGTGCACACTATCCGTGAAGAGTGGCACTGGCACCCATGTCCCCTTTACTCGACCGTTACTGTACCCGTGTGATACATGATCGCTCAAGGACATGAGGCAAAAGGTACCCACGCCGATGACAAGTATAGCTAGCGCATGTTCAGGCATGCGGTGCGGACAACGATGAGAGGTAAGTGGAAGTCGGCGGTGCGGCGCGTCACTCTGAATAATGCAATCACAGGTATCACCGATAGAGCTGATCCAAGAGTCGCCGTGGGACAATAGACCCCCTTTACTAGAACATCATGGCACAGACGCCCCGGGACCCCTTCACAAATCACAGCGCTTTACTTCATTAGGCAGTCCTGCCATCAATTCGAGGGACAAATGGCACCGAGAGTGCTGCAATGCCGAGACAAGGTTGACAGCAACCCTCACAGACGACTTTTGGCTCTGCCCCAGCTCTCGCGTATAAAAGGCCTATGAAGATGGACGTGTTTCTGCAGAAACCGCCACTTGCGCAACTTTCTACTCCTCCAGCTCTTCGCCCTTCACTCGCATTCCATACACTCTCATCATGGATCAGTACTTGCCATCGCCATACTACGCCTCCTCTTTCCACCATGAACCTCGGTTGCACGAGACATCCGATACATGTCTCGCCGAGGCTCTGACCCCTTCCACATCATACCTCGGCTCTACGGAGCTTATGTACCCGTATGATCCCTCCCCGTCGCCAACATCCTCCGGATCCCTCTCCCCCGATCAGTCCTCACAGAGTTCTGTACTCCCAGTCAACGGCACACCACTTCCCAAAGACTACTACCCGGTTTGGCCTTACGACCCTTTTGGGGGATATTCGACCACAGAAGCCGATCATAGCTTGCAGAGCTCGTAAGTCATCGTCAGCTACAGCCATGATGTATTGCATACTGAAGTGTGCGATACTATAGCCTCTCCTTCTCGGGCGATGTCTATTATAGTGACCTATTCAGTAACGACTCGGGCTCCTCCAACAATCTAGGTCTCAACTTCACCTCCCCCCTTGTTGTCCCTTCCGACTATGGCATGTCCCCATCGACACTTCCTCTCACCATATCTCCCCAGCTCCTTCATTCTCCAGTCTCCGACTACAGTGATGCTTCGACCCCCGTGAAGACCGAGTCGCCATACATGTATAGCTTCGGCCTCGATGCTCTCGCTATAACGGATCCCGAGGACGACGACGATGAGTATGTCGGCACTTCCTCCATGCATACTACCTCTAGGCGCTCTAGGCGCTCTACCCGAGGAACTCGCGCTCGCATCTCGCAGCACCCATATACTGCTCGATCCACCACATCCCCCCGAACTCGACAGTCATCTGCAGAGCTGTATGACACCGCTAACGACGACGAACCCATTCGCACTCGAGCTCGCCGTGCCGAGGGCAAGGGCGTCCCAAACTATAATTCCGTCGACTCCAATGGGAACTTCTGCTGCGAGACTTGCGGACATGTCTGCAAGCCTTCCCGCAAGGTCGACTTCAAGCGGCATGTCAATACTCACTACCGGCACATGGTCAACGGCGCCGTCATCTGCTGCGGCATCCCTGTCGAGCTGAGAGACGAGCCACAATGGGCACATATCCACGAGCATGCGCAGGTGATGACGTTCTACGGGAGACAAATGGTTGGAGGTTGTGGGAGGATCTTCAGCCGCACGGACGCGCTGAAGAGGCATTTGGAGCTGGGGACGGTTCCCTGTGTCGGCGACATCAGAGGTGACTGGCACCCGTCGAAACAATGAGTTATGTCACTACGTATACCAAGTGAGTACATATCGATACGCTCCCACAACGTCAAGTCATACTAATGACCACCTCTCACAGCCCTTGTCAGCTATAGAATGCACGTATCACTTTTACGAATCTCTTTACCTCATCACCCCATCACATGTAGATTCTACCTCCTTTACATGCTTTATATATCATCATGTACGCAATGCGAAACTCTACCACACCTTACTCTCTGAATCGTGTCTCAGTTCGCTGGTTTGAGAGAGACCGTATATAAAGCAGGTGCCAACATCAGTATCAGACTACGTTGCGAAGTCAAGTTGATCATGGTCCTACGCTACTTCACTCCGAGCTATAGCGTACAACGCCTCCTTGTCCGCACTCTCATCCACTAATGCACGCAACAAGCTTCCACGCTTGAGCAACTCCCGCGGGCTGTCGAATTCGACGAGACGGCCAGCATCAAGCACAATCTGTTCAAGGTTCTCTTTCAGAACAGCCGTTCACGTGCCAGCAGGCTCCGGGACATACCACTTTGTCTGAATCCATGATAGTTTGCAGGCGATGTGCGATTGTGATGACTGTCACGTCGCTCTTGAGCTCTTTACGCAAGGATTCTTGAATAACCGCGTCTGTCTCATAATCTGCAAACGTGAAATTCCCAATTAGCTCGGAGACTGCCAGCCAGCGTGAATGCACACCTATGGCGGATGTGGCTTCGTCAAGGATAAGCAGCTTGCTCTGCCTCACGATGGCTCTTGCAAGAGCTATGATCTGCCGCTGCCCGATGGATAGATTGTTGCCTCCGCTGGCAATCTCGGTGTCCAGAGTCATTCTGTTCTCGTCGGAGAGGCGTTGTAAGGAGAATAGCCCCGCAGCATGCAGAGCGTCATTCAGCGTTCCGTCATCGTATTGGCCGAAAACGTCCAGATTATGTCGAAGAGTCCCACTCAACAGTTCGGGCTGTATTTTCATGGTTAACCATTCGTAAAGTTATTGTATGATGACAGAATATACTTACAATTTGAGGAATGATGGTGACGTTAGATCGAAGAGCATCTAGGTTGAGGGTATCAGTGGGAACATCGTCATATATCACGGTGCCTTCAGTGTGGATGCAGCGAAGGAGAGCCAGAGTGAGCGTTGATTTCCCGGAACCGGTACGACCAACTGTGGATTGTTATCAGTAAGGTGAGTTGTTCCGGAGATATACTGGTAGCAATTACCTATTCCGACTCGCTCCCCAGCATTGATGCGGAAGCTGATGTTGTCGAGTACTTTGGGTCCATCCTACAGAGGGTGTCACAGAAGCGTACAACATCAAGCCAAGAGAATACTGACATGGGAATATCTCGCCGTAAGCTTCTCTACAACCAGCTTACCACTAGAGGGCCAATAGGCAGGTGGAATACCGCCATGTTTGGGCTCGGGTTCTTGCTCGATAACGACATACTGGTGGATACGCTCCAAGCTGAAGGGTCAGGCTGCATGAGCTAACAGAATCCGGTGTAGGAGTGGAAGAGCTCGAACCTGTTTCCATTCACTGCAACCGGTAGACAATCAGCATACGTCGGACTGCATCACGATGAGGTACCCGTACCTTCGAACTCGTTGTAGAAGGAGACCCACCACAGAATCAACTCGCTGAAAAAGACTGCGGTCGTCAATATCGTCAGGCCGCAACAAGAAAAAGAAAAGTCTCACTAGCCATAGCTAATACAAACCCAACGCTGGAGGGAGCATATGGGGCTTTTCCATAAACAATGTAGAATGCTACAGCAGCAGTAAAGATAGAGGCGAGCGCATCGATTCGAACGCTGACCCATCTGCAACGGGGTCAGTAATCATTGCATATAGCCCCTCTCAATTGTAAAGACTGACCGGTTGAGATCGTAGAAGACCCTGGCAGTACGCACGTACGAGTTCACCCGTCTGTGAGTCTCGTCCTTGAACGCACTTTGAGCGGCATAAGCGCGGATAGAAACTATGAAGCCTCAGCAACAAGTTGTATGAGACGTGCACATGGACCACTCACCAAGGCCAGAGATAGCACCACCGAGAACTCCAATGACGGGGGCTTTGGCATTCGACATCTCGCGCTTGACAGACATTTGCGCTTTCAGGTAAGTATTTCCCAGAATGCCACCCAAGATTGACAAGATAATTGATGGAATAATGAACATGGGAATATACAGGAGGATTCCTGCGAGTTTCATGAGCATTTTGAGGGTGATCATAGCTAAACAGTAATCAGTAGTATGTCCTTCCAGACTCTCGGGATTACCCACTAAGATTCTTCAATGTGTCCGCAACTTGGCCGTCAACTAAAACGGTGGTCAGTTCATGTAGAGACAGTTCGTAATTGATCTGACTTACTGGATTGAATGTCTTGTGTACAACGAGCGATAACTCGCGAAACCGGAGTTACGTCAAGCCAGCTGTAAATCGCAGTGACTAAGTCACTCTGAAGTAGGTATGTAACGTTGAGGCCTTACCGGAATGTACTTCCAAGAAGCCTTGAAACGAGTTTGCTGTGCAAAACCCGAGACGCTCGTAAACTGGCGAGTGTGTAAACAACATCGGCGTATGTTGAAGTGACTGCCACCATGAAAGTGATAAGGCAGTACATCGATAGATAACTGGACAACAATAAGATCAAGGCACTCCACTGAAACAGAACTCACTTACTAAAAGACAGGAACCGTCGATGGATCTGTAGCGGCATATTGACGAGCCCAGTAACCCACCCACCAGGTGCCCACTACATCAAGCAGCTCGCACAAGGCGAGCCCAGCTATCCAGCCGATCCAAAAGATGATCGGAAGACTGCCACCCAGACCGCTCAGGAATAGTTTTACTACCGGAGCAGAGAGTTTCGATGAGTGTTGCTGAATGAAGAGGCAGTTTTGACTCACGAGCTTGCCAGCTGACCTGACCATGAGCTATCTCTTCGGAGACCACCAGCTTACCCTTTTCCTCCTTGACAGCCTTGCTCGTATTGTCAGCAGGATCTTCAAGTTTATCCAGTTCAACAGCTTCCTCTTCGTGCTTTATTTCTTCCTGTAAGGCTGAGTCTCTTGCTATGGCATCATAGATAGATCCTTGGCTGACTACGTGCCCATCGGTGTCGAGAGAAACAACGAAGTCTGCAAGCGGGCCAGCCATAGCGATATTGTGTGTCTATAAAACATTCAGCATCTTCATCTCAGTCGCACACTGCTGGAGACGTACCACGAGCAAAATAGTTCTGGATCGAAGAAGGTCACCTTTGAAGCATTTTTCCACGATCCATCGTGCGGTGTGGACGTCCTGTGAGTCTGGGTAAGATCAATCAAGAATCTAATTCTTCATACTACATACCAGTGCCGCTAACACCTACGAGAAATACTCAAGATGAGTGGCAGGGCTATGCTAGTATGCTGACGTACTTACGTCGTCGAGTAGTAAGATCTCAGCCCGAGAGTATACTGCTCTTGCTAGAGTCACACGAGCCTGTATTCACAGTTTGAGAACAGCCGTGTTGAATTCAGGATGCTACAACACTCCACCTTTTGACCACCGCTGTCACCGTGCAACGCCAGTCAGTCAAAATGAACTCTGTGGATGCAAACAGCTTCGACTCACCTAAGAGTTATCCCCTGTTCTCCGACCTCTGTACTATCGCCGGCCTCGAATAGACTCAAGTCTCGCGCCAGTCCGCACTGGTAGATCACTAATGAAAGCGAATTCAAGTGAGCAGATACGATCTGCAACATGTAAGCCTTAGTTCACCTTTCGTGTAACGCTCCTCATCAAACGGCGATCCGAAAAGGATATTTTCCTACAGAAAACAAATGAGTACAGCCGACCTAAAACCGACGTCACATTGGCAATAAATGCACCCTTATAGTCTCGTTTTGCACCCAAGACTCTTGTGCAGCGTACGCAACGCCCCCATCCCTAGGAAGATTCACCCAAGACCCTGGGCCTGCCGGGATATAATGCATCTCACCAAGGAGCGCCATTAGTACTGATGTTTTGCCCGAACCAGTCGGCCCAAGTATCAAGTTGAACGCTCCCTTCTTGAAGATCACCTCTTGGTCTATGTGCAGGCGGAAAGGCTGTCTGGAGGGGGTTGAGGTGCCATCTGTGATGTTGTTGGACCAGGAAAACTCCGCACGTCCGAATCCTATGTCGTCCAAATGTTCTTCGGAGACAGGTGGATTCTGGGTGGTGTTCGGTTCGAATGAATCCAGGAGCTCAGTCTGTCATGAAGGTTTCGTTAGCATATATGCACACACTTCAGAACTTGAATGAGGTTTACGTTGTATAGGAAATCGGCTATGCGGCCGAGCGAGACGTTTGCTGAAGCAAATAAATCAGAACTTCAACCTCTCGAGCCATTGTGAAATACCTACCTGTAATGAGTGTTGGCAGGAGGCGGAAGATCCGAAACAGCTGTGACCTGATCATGTTGAAAGCTACAGAAACGGTCAGTCGTCGGTACCATCGACACGTTTAGGGGCTCTGTCACATACCATACCATGAAGAGTACACAATCGACGCTGTGAAGAAAATAAGGACGGATTCATTGATGTAACAAGTAGCATAGCATACCAGACAAAGGCTTCTTCTGTACTAAAGTCTGATTGGAGGATTCAATACAAGTAATCTGTTTCGATTGGGTAACCACTCACATAAACCCCGTACGTCACCGCCATATGGATGAGCGGAATGGTTTGACTAGAGACACAATAATGAGCACACATAAGTAGAGCACGATCGTCTCATATCATACGCACTTCACCATACTCCAAAGCATACCCAACAACTTGCGTTTCCAAATCCACTTCAGCTCTCCTTCTCGCTTCTCAGCGATAGACCTCTCCACACGGTTCTCCCATCCAAAAAGTTTGATCATCCGCAACATACTCATCACTAGCACAACCAAACCAATCATCAGTAATCTTATCTTCCAACGAATATTGCCAGTGGAAATGAACACGAAAAGAAAAGAAAATTAACGCACTTTCAGTGACATCTTGTACACGAGCATCCGTAGCTTTCATCTTCTCCTTCTGCACCGTGTTCGTCAGTGTAGCTATCCACGTCGGAACAGGGGCCATGACGATCATGACTGCGAGACCGACAAAGGAGCACCAGCCGAGGACGACGTAGAGGAACCACATCCCGATGACGATGTGGAGAGGGGCGGATATCACTGTGATGCGAAAGAAGGATCGTAAGTTCTCACTACTAATTTGCGGGAGGATGGACGTAGACTTGACTGTTATCTCACCTAAGAATAGGAAGTCCCGACCATTGACGATATTGTCCAAGTCACTGGTGATGAGGTTGTTGATCCTTCCTATGAAGTTATCCTTTTCCCTCGCTTTCTTCGCCACTTCCTCAGATCCGGGCTCTGTTCCTCCCTGCGAGTCACTGGGGCGGTGACTCTCAGCCTTCAACCGGATGCGCAGGGCATGGTCCAAGATGAGCGACGTCATAATCGACTCTGTACGGACGAGGCACTGGGTCTGCGTAGTATTAGTATTAGAGGCCGGATAGGAAGAGTCTTGAGAGAGCCCAATGTGTACTCAGTGTACGCACCGATAGATACATGTAGAGCTCCCATATCAAAGTATAGTTGATCGCTGAGGTACCTATGAGGAGGATCCACACCCAGGGTTTGACGATTGCTCCTTCGCCACCAGTCTCGAGGTAGCTATAGACAATCATCATGCTTAACCACGTCATCGGCATTTCCAATAAGAAAGCACGCACGCTAGCAACCTGTTAGTACCGACGGGTGCCGCCATAATAAGTGTAGCCTACGTTAACGGACGGAGGTGAGGATACAATGACGCATGAATAGGTGGATTTACATACCACGAAGAGCAAGCATATCGCCTGGTATACCAACGAACGCCTAAAGAAAGTGACGAGGCCAAAGAAGAGATGACGTTTAGCCGCTCCGGAGAACGGGTCGAGATACTGTCGAGAATTAGCGAGAAGCTACGAACTGAAACCATCATCGGTCGACTACGCACACGATAACTGTCTTTTATCAAGTTCTCCGCAGAGTCGCGGTCGGCGAGGGGAGGGAGGCGATCGCGGCTCAGATGCTCGACGCGGGATGCCTCGATGACGATGGGATCGAGGAAAGAGTAGAATATGAACGAGAATAGTGATGCTGTTTGAGCCGGGTTGACTGTCGATAACGGTTCCTGTGTATCAGCTGTGAATACGATACACCTAGCTTCATGAAGATAAACACGCTTACAGATGGGTCCACAGGAGTGTACGGGTATGGCTCAAAGCCCGGAAGAACGACTCCAGCGAGAAAAGCCAACATCACCTTCACCCAAAGGATATCCCCTTCCACTTCGTCGGCGGGACGGAGAGTGAAGGTCGTCAAAGGCCATATGTCGCGATAGGCGTACACGGCAAACGTGGCCAGCGTGACAAGAGACAAGTGGAAGGAAACCGCCACAGCTAATCGGACTGTTACGAAAACGTTCAAAGCTCCCAAAAGAACTGTATAAGCCTACGGGGAGTGTGAGCACTAGATTGTAGATAAAACAAAGGACGATGGGGCTCCTTACGGAAGTTGATATTAGGGCGACATTGTACCACGTCCACCCACCACGGAGAGTAGTGAGCCCCGTGAGGAAAAGCAACCCAACGAGCGTTACAAGCCTAGCAACTTTGAACGCGAAGATCGTCGTGTTTCCTTGTCCGCGTCGGCTGAACCAGTCTGTTGCGACTTCCTCACGAGCTGCGTCGTCGCTCCTCTTGAATAAGAGACGCCGAAACTGCTTCGACGATATTGCGTGAATGACGAATACGAGAAATGAAGCTGCTGCGACGTATACGGGGTACAGCCTCTCATCGGTCCATATCCTACAGTAATGCATTACTTAATATTGACATCTTGAAAGCCGTTAGAAGACGAATAAATACGCGCCTTTCATCTAGTGCACCGGAACTATACAATTCTGGTGTGCTATAGTGGCTTGTCAACACAGTCTGAAGACCCATGATAGCTGCTAGAAAAGCGGGAGGATCGACGTCAACTCGTGCGCAAAGTACTGCCACGTTCCGATCGACGCCAGGAACCATTAAGTACGTTTCCAACCACATGGCGCCGTAGTCATCAAACGGGTCCGAATCTTTGGAAGTCCGGGCAGCCGTACCGAAATGGCTGATCATGAGTAAGTTCGAATGGTATGTAAGTGTGCCTAGATACGAAGCCCATGCGTGTGGGGGTGGGAGATAAACAAAACCGTGAACGGTCCCGAGAGCAGATAGCTAATAATAGAATTTAGCGACTCATCTGGCACAAAAGATACATTCATTGGACATTTCTTGTACAACCAATTTAATTGAACTTGTCTGCATTCCCATCGACGAGTTGGCGCACTAGTGCTCCCCGACATACTTATCAAACCACCTCAACACCTCCCAATGCCACTTCAAGCTACGAACACACACGCAAATCCGTTAGTCGACATCCTGGGAGTCTCAGCATATAAAAACCTACCTGTTCCCGTGGTTCAACGTCCAGTGGTTCTCATCCGGGAAGATGACGAGGCGCGAGGGCACTTTAAGCCTACACACATATACGTCAGCTCATGAAATCTGAATGGGGGAATGGGGTAAGTAGATGAAGACGTACTGCTGCAACGCATGGAACGCAGCGAGGCCCTCAGTCTCAGCGAGCCGGTAGTCCTTGCTGCCGTGTACGATCAACGTGGGTGTCTTCCAGTTTTGGACGAAGTTCACTGGGTTGAACCTAACAATAAATGTGGTGCGTGTTAGTCAAGTTAAGACGGTGAGGTGCGAGAGGAGGAAGAGGGAGACGGACTTCTCGATGACCTCCTTAGCCTCAGGCTCCCAAGGCCGTCCTCCCCACTCCCGGTTCGCGAAGAACAGCTCGTCGGTCGAGTACGCTACGTATCGCACGTCGAACGCCTACATACACCGAACGAAGTGAGCACACAGATTATTGGTGAGGATATAGAGGGAGAGAGCCAAGGAGGGGCAGTACGTACCCCGTCATGACAGAACAAAGCCTTGAAATTGAACCCGAACTCCGGGTGGCCTAGGATCCAGCTACCCACCAAAACCCATTAGCCTCCCATATCTCATCTCCTAGAATGAATAGAGTGAAGGGAGGGAAAGACGCACTTAATCGCATATCCACCATAACTCCCACCACCAGCGACAGCCCTCTCAGGGTCGATCTCGGGGTACGCGTCGAGGATGTACTTGTACCCCCGGATGAGATCCTCGAAGGGTTTGCCGCCCCATTCGCGTTGGATCGCGTCGGTTAGTTCTGAGTGAAGCGAGTGTTGTGTAGCACAGCGAGTGGTAAGTAACGCAGCGAGTGGATAAGTAGGTGGAAAAAGTGAGTGAGGTGGATAAGTTAGTAAGTGAGAGTGGAAAAAGACCTCGCTGAACACTTACTTTGTCCAAAAGTAGTAGACCCAGTAGGGTTAATCGCAACCACAACATACCCCTGCTGTGCGAACACTACACCCCAAACCACCTCATCAGCTTCTCCTTGTCTCCTTTCAAAAGTCAAAATCTCAATCAGACGCACCATTGGGATTCCACCGCGTACTCCACTGATCACCCCAAACCCCCTGCGGCCCCCCATGTATCCAAAACAAAAGCGGCCACTTCTTCTCCTCCCCTTTCCCCTCCTCACCCTTCTCCCCCTTCCCAGCGCGCTTGAACCCGGGAGGCTTCAAAACCCACCCCTGGATCTTCTGATCCACCCCGTCGAACCAGAACTCCTCGCCCGCGTCCAGCTGCTTTCCTTTCAGCGCGTCGACCGCGAACTTTGTCAGTTGGTCGATTTTAGGTGAAGAGGTGGAAGAAGAGAGAGAGGAGAGATCACGAATGACGAAGACGTCGTTCGGCGACGTGAAGGAGGACTTGGTGAAAAGGAGCCGGTCGTTCGGGAGGACTTGGAGGCCTGCCGCTGAGCCCTCGTGGGTGAGCGCTTTTGGAGTGCTGGAGGAGGGAGAGGAGAGGGGGGTAGAGGAGGAGGAAGGAGTAGAGGGGATGGGGATGGAGAAGATTTTGTTGCGGGCGTGTTCGCCTGCTACTAGGTAGAGGGTTGCGTCGTCGTTTGAGAACTATTTAAGCATTGGTGATTAGTGTGAAAGAGGGGAGTGGGAGAGGAAAGAGGAAGGAGAGGATGGGGGTACGTACGACGAGTTCAACAGCCGAGCGGTCCCACTCCTCCGTAAGCGTGTACCTCACGTCCTTCTCCAGATCATAAATCACCACTTTTCCCCTTCATTCACAATCCAATCCAATTCATCACCCATATTAGTTAAGAATGACCGCATATAGCCAGTAAGAGAGAGAGACGTACCGGTCACTTTCATACCCATCCTCATCAAGCTCAACCCATGCGACCTTGTCTCCCTTCTGTGAGAAGACGGGGGCGTGCGTCGCGCCCTGCTTTCCGGAGGTGAGTTCTTTGTGTTTGGATTTTCCGTCCAAAGGGACGATGTAAATCTATTTTATGGTCAGTTTTTTTGTTAGTTTGGTCGCAGAAAGAGGGCAGAGGAGGGAAAAAAGAGGGAAAGAGAGGAAAGGGAGAGAGGGAAAAAAGAGGGAGGAGAGGGAGAGAAGAGGGAGAGAGGGCGTACGTTTTGCTTGGTGTGCCAGGCCTTAGGGAGGACGGGGTCCTTGGCGGTGTATACTACGTGTGTGGCTGAGACGTCAAAGTCGTCTGTGCCTCCGAAGGGCATGACCGGGGCGTGCTGCAATCGCACAAACCATTAGCCACTATCCACAATTCGAACGAGGGCGAAAGTTACATACGTGCCCCGTCCCCTTCAACAAATTCACATACTCCTCCCCAAGCACCCACTTCCCCCCAGGTCCCTTAGTGAGCTCAACACTAAACAGCGCGCTCTTCTTCGGCCCAACCCAAGCATCCCACTGCCTATCAAAAGTCTCCTCATACACAAACGCGCTATCCCCGCGGTTCTCCCATTCCTCATCGTTCTTCTTCACAGCCCGGATGTCCCCATCCTCATGAACATTATCCGAAAATACGAGATAGTCGGATTTGCCGTTGAAGATGAAGTTCCCTGCGGAGTCGGTGGGGAATTTTCCGATGAGGAGTGGGCTGTCTGGTGTCGCGATTGATTCTGTCTCGTACTTGACGGAGATGGCGTACAAGGATACTACTTTTTCCTTACCCTCGCCCTCGGGGACGGCGTGTGCGATGGTGCGCGCGTCGAGCCAGAAGGCCTCGCCGCCCTTGGTGAGGGGGATCTCGAACGGCTGGGCGGTCGATTCGATGGGGGCGATGTAGATGTACTTGTTGTTCCTATACAACGCAGTTAGCATTCGAGTGATACATCGCGAGGATCGCGGGGAAGAACGCACTTTTTGTCCTTGGTGGAGTACTTGCTCACGGAGACGAGCAGGAGATCGCCAGTGGGGTTAGCTACACCATTACCCGGACGTTCAAGCTCGATGAGGTCCTTGGGCGAGAATATGTTCGCCGCCTCCTTAAAGGTAAAGTCAGTAGTGTTCGGGACTACCATGGTTGTTTGTTGCAGGGAGGTAGTGGTCGGTGCGAGAGGAGCCTGGGCTGCGAAGCTGAGGAGAGAGAGCGAAACACTGAATGAGGGGAGCCACATGGTGGGTGACTGGTTCGCATGACCTGGCTCTCCCACTGCCACGGTCCTCGCTATATATCCAAAACGTGATCACGTCATATCGTGCGCCATGTGTATCGTCGCCGACGGCTTTCCGACGTAGATAGTACCTGCCCGACGCCGATGTTGCATTTATCGTGAATTTCGCTGGCATTTTTGAAGAGCTGTTTGACGATCGATGGCGAGGATGCCGACGCGCACCTGGGCAGATTGCATGCAATTCGTCATCAAAAACGTGTACTGCGCGGTGGGAACGCGTGTGTCACAGGTCATGTGGACGTGACATCTCTTCCGCCACAATATTAATATTGACGTCGACGCACTTGAGAGTCCACCGCGAGCAACGTATTCCGTGTTCTCGTAAGTACCTCTTGATCTACCTCAAAAAGGGCATTGCAATATTTTCCGTAACGCCCCTGATCAGAAATTGTAGATTGGCCAGGGCCATTTCTCCGCAATATAGGATGGCCATGGCCCAGTGGCACTGTTCAATACACGGAATCACCGATGCCGTACACGAGGCTCCATGCATGCGACCTGTCGTTTGAGATCTGAATCGGAGTGTCATTGCCTCTCATCGATTCATCTGTACATGTCTTCTCTGCTCGTACACCAGCTCACAGCTTGTCTGCAGTAAGAATGGCAGCTGGGTCCGTACCAGACGGACACGACGGCGGAGAGAATCGATGATGTGACGTGTTGTGATGAAGTTCACGGTGTGCCTTGTCCTCATCATTACTGACCAGATCCTACTGAACAGACGTACTGCTTCGAATTCCAGATACGCCTTCCTTATATAGGGTTGGTTGGGTACACTTCACATTGCGATCAGAACAGCTATGCATGTCCGGTTACTATCAGGGAGCAACTCTATTGGGCCGCAGCAAGTCACAGTGATCACAGAAGAGTATTAGGATGGCAAAGACACCGGGTTCACTCTTCACTCACCTTCTATGGTAAGTCACATAGTTGTAATTGTTGCGATCTAAAATACTGGATCTAGGTTCGTACTTGAGTGTAGGGAACGAGGCGCACCTTGTACCTCCCTCCACCTCACACATCTGACGTATAAAAGCTGCTATGACTATGCCGACCTTCAGCAGAACCCGCCACTCACAGACTCGCCTCACTATCCTCCCACTTCTCATAACTACTATGGATACTCGCTCATGGCTTGATTCATGGCCCGAGTGGCAGACTCCTTCCCCCTCATCTACCTCTCCATCCTCCTCATCTTCATACACCACCAATACACCGCTGCCGGCTAGCGACGACTCTTCCTTTTCCTCCTCCGCGTCCCCTCCCCTCACGCTCGACCCGTACTCTCCCACAGATCTGAGTTATCTCTCTCCTCCGCTTAGCCTCAGCTACTCTCCCAATGGCAGCGGTTACTCGACCTCCCCCTCCCCGCTCGACACACAACCCCCACCCCTCACCCCCATCCAAGCTCTGAGCTTCCCCGATTTCGACTTTGACTTCCCTCAGGCTATGTGCGGTGCCGTCCAGGCACCTGGTACACATCCCCAGCCTGGGCCGTCTATTAGTTTCCCTTCTACCGTGGCATCACCGTATGATGCATACCATCCGTGAGCACGTCATTCCTAAACACACGTCTGCCTCTCTGACTTTATGGTGCTTTAGGTTGACTTCTGTAGTGGAGGGACAGTACGCACCTCCTGGATGCGACAACATGCTAGGCCTCGACTGGTCTTACTACAACGCTCTTCCTCCGAGTCAAGTTATTCCCAACTTCGTGCCGACACCCACTACTTCCACACCCGCTGTTCCCGCGGGCATCTACGGGGACCAAGGCGGGCCGTCGGATACCTCGCCGGTATCCTCCAACGGTAGCGGTATTGAGGCTGTCTACCCTTCGCTCGACACTTTCACCCACTCTCCGCCTCGCACCCAGCCCATTACTCGAGCTCGCAAATCAGCCTCTTCAACCACTCGCGCCGCCCGACGCACTCTCCCCTCCTCCACTTCCCCCTCACCGTCAGCCACCACCACCTCATTCTCCTCCTCCTCATCAATCAAAACCTACAAACCACGCCGCATCCGTGGCACAGGCACCCCCAACTTCACATCCCTCACTCCCTGCGGCACCTCCTACCTCTGCACAACCTGCCACTCCACATACCCCCTCACCCGCTCCTCCGACTTCACGCGGCACGTACTTACCCATTATCCCGAGTACCGCGGGGGTGCGCTTTTGTGCTGCGGGGTGCCGGTTGATTCTCCTCAACATTTAGCGATGATGGCTAAGGGAATGATACCACCGGACGCGCCGGTGAGGAGGTACTACGGACGGTGGATGGTGGGTGGGTGCGGGCTGTTGTGTGCGAGGACGGATGTGTTGAGGAAGCATCTTGGGAATGGGAGGAGGGGATGTGTGGGGGATTTGACGGGGGATTGGCATCCGCCGAAGTTGCCTAAGCCTTAGGTCGAGCAGATGATGTCTCGTGTGGTTAATCCTTCGAGTCTGCTTTCGTCTGGTTTGCGGTTTGATTTGAGTGCTGATAGATTCACGACTAATACCCCTTGCCGGTCAAGGTTGTCGTCTTGTTGCCAATTCTTGCTTAGTTAGCTATTTTTTGCTCTTCGTATATCATTCACGTTGCTTTCAAACTTCCTGTACAGCTCCTCTTATATCTCTCTTCCTCAGACCCCTTACTTAGACCTTCAAATTTCGAATGTATTCATCAGTACTTCCATGTAAACTAAGCGATATAACTCAAACCTGCTAGTACAAAAAGTCAATCCATCCAAAAATCCTCTCCATACACCAATCAAACAGCCGCACCACCGTTAAGCTCTAAGACTCTCAAAAGGATGCCCCCTAACCTCAATAACCCCCCTAACCCACTCCTCCCTCACCTTCCACTCCCTCTCATACCTCCCACCACCCCCTCCTATACTACCTCTACCATACCACTGCACATGTTCCAACAAAACAGGCCTCCGCCGTCGTCTCACAGCCTCTTCTGCACCCTCATCCCGAGGACGGGACATGGCCTTCGTGGTTGGAGTTTTCGTAGGCGACTGGGATGAAGAGCGTGCACTCGCACTGCTGGCGCTACTACGTGAGGAGGTTCGGGTGGGAGTTCTGGTAGGCACGGGGAGAAGGTCGAAGGATGCGCGAGGTTTTGGTTGGCGATGGGATCGCCGTGGGGTTACTGGACCTGGAAGTTCGTCTTCGGAAGAGGGCGCCACAGAGGCAGAAGAGGACAGAGCGTCGGACATCTCGACGTCCGTCCCGTCCTCCGATACCGTCTCGCTCCTCGGCGGTACCGTCGACGGCGCGTCCTCGTCTTCCTCCATCTCCTCGTCCTCGTCCTCTCCTAGGAGCTCCAACGGAGTCTTCGAACTCGACGGAGACGGCCCGCCCCTTAATGCATCTTTGAACGCCTCGACTGAACGTTTAGTTGGAGACAAGAACTTGCGACGCTTGCTGGGCGTATCTTCCACGTCATCGTCGGAGTCAGAGTCAAGATGGTTTTGAGTGTGAGATGTCTTGAGGGGGGAGAAGGCGACTTTGCGTTTGTGTGTTGGTGTTTTTGTGGGTGAGTGGGAGAGGTCACGGAGGGATGATTTTGATGGCGATCTCGCGAGAGGTACTGCTTTCGTGGGGAATGTGGGTTTTGCGGGTGATGCAGACTTCGTGGGCGATGCGGATTTCGCTGGCGATTTCGATTTCGTGGGTGACGCCGATTCCGTAGAACGATTGGCTCTGCGTTCGGCTCGAAGGGACTTCACTTTCGCCGTAATTTCCTTCTTGATAGTCTGGCAGTTGGCATCTAACGAGTCGACGACTTCTTGGTAGTCGTCTTCGCTCACGCCGTTCTGCTTTACATGGCCGTCTCTGTTTAACTAAATGATAACAATAAGTATGACAAATCAAGCAGCCGTGGAAGAGCACCTACACCAAGTATCTTGCAGGTCCATGCGTACACAGACACAGTAACAATATCATTTGGGGGTCGGAGACGTCCTCGGAGGTCCCCACTGAGGGTCAATGCGGCTTCCACGTCTTGCATACACTCGATCATAAAGTCCTTGTTCGCATTACGCATCACAAGTGACTGATAAGTAACCTTTGACTGGTTCTTCTCTCGCTCTGCAGAAGCAAGTGCCTTGTGAACGGTCGTCAACGCCGCTTTGAACTCCTTTGGATTAAGACAGGACGCTGCTTGGGCGATCTTCTCTGTAACGTCATTGTAGCCTAGTCTGCAAGTATAAGGTGAGTCAAACGGTAAGCTTGGAGCTATGGAAATCAAAAAAATCATTTACTCTTCGGATGCTAGCAGCGAGGAAATTGCTGGGAGTGCGATGGTTCGTTGGTTGAGCTCGAACCCAGAGCCGTGGCCAGTCTTGACTTTGAGCGAGCGAAATATATGTTGTGCCTTCTCTCGTAGTTCAGGCTTTTCGCAAAGCCTGCGTATGGCATCCTTGGACTGTTTGTCCATGTGTAACTTGACGACTACGTCGTATACCTAAATAGTCAAAGTTGAGCTTGATGCGGTGGTCAGTCACGGTGAGTGCCAGAGTACCGTGACACGCGCTCGGGCGCGACATATCACGCCTGTGACAATGCGCGTTTTAGGACGTCACAGTGATCATAGCGGAATGCGGGCGCCTTCCACCGGGGCTTTCCTTCTTCACGACTCAAGCACTCTGGCAACTCCTCCTTCCTATATACCCTCTATCACCAACAACTTACGACAGTAATAATCTAGAGACAACTCTTACTCTGGTTTAACATTCGCTTCCCAAGATATGGCTGCTTTACTAGCACTACGAAACCTCAAAGCCACGCCAACACTTGTCCCTCTCTCTCGAACTCTTGTGAACAGGGCTGCTGCACGACCTGTACCTTCGCCAAGGGGTAAAGAGGCTTCAGGTATAACAACAACCAAAGTGTCTAGTTTACTGACAGATATGTTCAATCGAACAGGTACAATTGACTCTCCTGCTGCTTTCTTGACCGCCATTGGTAGATCAGCGGAGACGAAGCTGAACGTAGAGACATGGGACGAGCTGTGGAAGCAGAACGGAGAGACGCTGAGGAAGGCTGGGCTCGCAGTCAAGGATAGGAGGTACGTACACATCTCGGAGTACTCGGACGAGTCGATGTGGCGCTGACACTGTACCAGGTATATCCTCTGGTCAATGGAGAAGTATCGTCTCGGAGAGGACCCAGCAAACTTCGCCCATCCACCCAAACCACGAAAGAAAATACGCGGGTGAGTGATCCATTGCTCGCCATTCTCCCATGGGCTCTATTCATAATGGTCGTTTCGTTTCGTTCGATAGATGGGGTCCCAAAATCCAAAATGGCAAAGTAAACCGCTCACGAGCGCGGCGGACATCCAACTAGTTTCATTCTGCTGCGTGCATAGCCACTCTGTCTCGTTGAAGCCACCCTACCCTGATAGTATACATACACCGTCAGCATAATTAACTGCTTTCCGTTTGAAATCACGGTACCGATTATGAGAAAATTATGACATGGCACTCTGACAGTAATCAATGCTAGGTTCTCTATATCCTCTTTATTTGATAATGAAGAGGGTTGTGTGAAACGTTCCACTTAGATCCGTTTTGTTTCATACTATACCATGATACGAAGGTCAAGCCCCTTGGCTTGTGCTCTCTGTCACGGTCTTCGTCGTAGATCCAAATTATGAAGGTAGACTTGGATGGCATAGAACACTTGGTGAGTGCGCATTAGTAGGTCTCTGTGATTTGTTACGAATGCTCTTGGTTGACCGTAAGCACAAAGACATCACCCACGCGATAAACGACACGAAAAAATTCACGCGAGAAAGAGATATCCGCACTCCGATACGGGGAATCGAACCCCGAGCTACCGCGTGAAAGGCGGTAATGATAGCCGTTACACCATATCGGACATAT
>JAXQGN010000224.1:0-44139 GCA_037039805.1 Irpex sp. M6601 | reverse complement strand
AACAATGACGCAACTGGCGCTTCAGACTCGCTGACTAAGTATCTATAAGCGCCAACGTAGACGCGTATCGTTATCCAAAGTGTGAAGCTTGCTCAAGAGCAAGAACTCGTCTCCTTCTCTCACTACTCTCTCACCACCCTCAGCACCACCCTCTCTCTCACCACCACCCTCTCTCTCACCACCTTCCTCTCTCATCATCCTCTCACCACCCACTCTAGGCTACTCGCTCTTCGAGCAACTCAGAAACTAGATTGAAACTAGAAGGAACTTGAAAGGAAGAAAGAAGGAAGAAGATATGTCGGGAGCAGCGTCAGCAGCCGCGGGGAGCAAGTTCCAGGCTTTTTTGAACCATCCTGCTGGTGAGTTCTCGTTGTTTCCGCTGTGTATGGGATGGTTTGGGTGCGTTGGTGGTGGTGAGACGAGGAGGATAGGTGGACGATCGCCTTTCACCTCACACGAAGTCGATGCCAAATACACATCCCACATCCCCCTCACATCCCCACCTCACTCTTCCACACCCCCACCTCCAACAGCAAGTATATCAACTAACCCTCCCCTCGCTCGTGACGCACAGGTCCAAAAACAGTATTCTTCTGGGCCCCAATGATGAAATGGTGTCTCGTCGCCGCGGGGCTCAAGGACCTCGCTAGGCCTGCTGATAAGCTTAGTGCGTCGCAGAACGTCGGTGCGTGCTCTCTTCCCTAT
Source organism: Irpex sp. M6601 (assembly GCA_037039805.1). Taxonomy (NCBI): domain Eukaryota; kingdom Fungi; phylum Basidiomycota; class Agaricomycetes; order Polyporales; family Irpicaceae; genus Irpex; species Irpex sp. M6601. Next base: position 43,434 of record JAXQGN010000224.1, on the reverse strand, counting down.
TCTCTATCCTCCCTATTCCGCGGGGCTTGATGTCTTTTCGATGTGCTGACTGGTGGTTGATTTATTTTATATGGTGTGGTGTGGTGGTGCCATCGCTAATGACTCGGACTTGGACGCGCCTCTAATAACGCTGGACGAAACGAAACGAAATTACCAAATGAAACCACTGCACGAAATAATGCGATGCATAAACAGCACTGACGGCGACAGGCCTCATCTGGGTCCGCTACTCCTTCGTCATCACGCCTGTTAACTACAGTCTTGCTGCTGTACGTCTCCTTCCACCCTTTCCTCCTCCATCTCCTCGTATCTCCTGCTCTCTTCTCTCCTCTTCCCTCTTTCCTCTTCCCTCCTACTATCCAACTTACCTCCTCATACCTCCTACTCACACCTTCAACGATCCACTCTGTCGACTTATCTCTCGTCTGTACTTGCGTACAAGGACTATGCTGACGTGCTAATTCAACTTACAGGTCAACTTCTTCGTCGGCTCAACAGGCCTCGGGCAGCTCGCTAGGATCTGGTAGTGCGTGCTCTTCCTCTCTACTCTCCTTCCTTTCACTGCTCCCACCTCGTCTCCCTATTCTCCGCTCACGCTTAACACTCTCCATCTCCCCATTTCCTTCTCCGCTCTCCTTCTCCTTCCCTCTTCCTCACTCTTTCTCCTCTCCATCTGTCACTCCCCCTCCCCTCCCCACTCCATCTTCAAACGATGATAACAAAATTAACTGACGTATGCTCCACCAGTCACCAACGAACAGGCCTCGACCCCGTCTACGACAAGTTCGGGCCTGGCGGTGCTAAGCCTACCTCCGCGTGAACGATCATTTCTCGTTAGCGATGAGAAGGGATAAGACAAAGAAGTTTGGAGTAGAGGAGGTGGTGGAGAAGAGAGGGAGGGGGTACGTGCTAGTCGACCTGTGCTTTTTTCTTCGTTTAGACGTTCGTCGTGATATATTGGCGAGAATTGATAGCTTTCGCTTTCACTTCCTGGTGCTATGTCTGTGACCACACGTGGGTACTGTCTGCGAAGTGGATGGTCATCGGCACTTTGAGGCGTCTTTGCCTGAATGCGTCGTGTATGTCTCTTGGAAAACGCGATTGCACTCAGTGCTAATGCGCCGTCGAATTTGTGATTGCCACCTTGCCACTCGACGATAGCAAGGTTGATTCTATATGTACGTCCTTGTTACATGGTGGTGTTTGCTGTTCTTTACTGAACTCTTCGCACAGGTCTACCTTGAGCTGGATGAGTTGCCACAGCGCTGCACTGTCATTATATCGACAAGGATACACTGCTACGAGTAACGACGATCATCGCATCGACGTTGTGCGCGAACGCCACTTGGAACGACCTCAAGTTTATAGAGACCGATCACGAGCCCGCCAGGGTTTATGTAATGATCAAGGTTTGAGCGCACATGCGCCACATCTGAGTTGTTTCTACTGTATCTTTTCACGCCACGACGGAACACAATGACATCGCAACTCTGCTGCTCGATAATAATAGCGCCGTTAATAGCGTATGTTTTCGTTGTGCCTACCGTATTGTCTATTATCCTGTGCTGACCTACCATCACAGATCTCGACCAGTGCTGGAGCCACAACTGACTCACTGATTGATTCAAACACGACGACGATAATACAAGACTCGCCACCGACTGTACGCCATTGCCAAACGACCTTGCTAGGATACGGCACAACAAGACATCGCTCTCATTATACTCCCAAGATAATACTCACAAATATGCAGTGTGGCGAGTGTCCTTACTGGTCAATGGCTGTTCATTCGGGTGTGAGTGGCGTATAGCGAGTGGCGTATACAAGTACGGGTCGCGAGGTGAGCCACAATACCTCTTATCTTCCGGTTCTACTGCACCCTCAGTACTTCGTCTCATCCACACTACACATTCATCCACGCCACTCATCCGTCTCCGCTCACTCAGAACTATGCTATCGAGATTGCGAAAACGTGCTCGAGCAACGTTAGCCAGGCTCACCTCGAAGGCGACTAGGGTCAAATGCGCTTCCATTGCCATTAGCGTTGACTCTCAGTCTGATGCTGTGGAACCAATTGACAAGCCCGTTCTCTGTGAGCCCAAGTTGGATGAATCAGCGACGGACGTGCCTCAAGTGGACTTGACCTCTGAGGTCGAGACGATGCCTGGTGCAGCTTTCGCCAGGGTAGTGGGTCTTAGTGCTCCATCAATCAAGGTCAGTAGTTTCGACACTTCTCTTCAAGTCTAACTTGTGATACTTACACCACGTCCGTTTGTCTTTAGACCGCAGACCCCGAAGCTTGTGACCAATCTCACCTGTCGTCCGAGTCTACACCTGACCCTGAACACGATACAAACTTCCTGTCCCCCGTTCCCTTCGACAAGTCACAGCCGTTCGCATACTCAGGGTTCGTCCCCAGCTCTGACGGTGCTTCGTCGAACGAGTACGACCATGACCGCGCACTGGCCAACTGGTACAAGGTCAAAGCTGCCATTCGTGTCGCTCGTGCTTTTCGACAACCTCCCACACCATCGAAGGCAGAGGTGGTCAAGTCAGTCCCTCCTCCGATAGACGAGCCATGTAGTCCTGCATCTCCAGACCAACATCCTCAGCACGATGATACCCCCGTCAACAGTGGTGCACCTTCATCCGTGTTGGCAGTGTGCTCAGCAGGAACAAAGTCTGGAGTCGCCTCGCGGCCGCTAACTTTACACCGGGACTCAGATACCCGCTCAGCGTACTCGGAAGGTTCAGATAGCGACATCGATGAATTGGACGAAGCCAATGCATACTGCTACTACAACTACGACGAAGTCCCTCGTACCATCCACGATGCCGCACACGACATGTACTTCCAGATCCTCGGTCGGCTCGGTTTTGGTTCATTCGGAACTGTCCAGCGAGCATTGTACCTCCCTGACTACAAGTCTTGTGGGCTCCGAATTATACCAGGCGTAGGCATCGTAGCTGTGACGCGCCGTGAAGTGCCGTGTGCGATCAAGATCATGCACAAAGACAAGATTTATCAGTATCACGGTGGGAGGTGTGGGGTGAGGCAGGAAGAGAGGGCGTTGAAGCGAGCGACTCACAGCGGATTGTTTGGGTTGACGACAGCATGGGCGATGTGGGATGACGCGATCAATGTTTACTTTGCCATGGTATATATCTCATCCTGGTTGGCGCGATCGCTCTGTCGAACTTATCTTACTACCCGATCCAGCCGCTGTACCACCGCAATCTTTCCCATTACATCCGCGACTCTGAAGAATTACTCCAAGAGCCCAAACGACTGCAAGCCCTCATTGCCGAGCTGGTCAGTCTCCTAACTATTTTTAGCTCAACTACGACTCACAACCCTACGTCTCGCACACAGATTCTTGCCGTTCACAACCTTCACAAAATCGGAGTCATGCACCGCGACATCAAACACGACAACATCCTTGTCTCCAGCACAGGCCATATCGCACTCGCCGACTACGGCCTGGCCTACGTCCACCACGCCGTCGCGCCTCTCTATCCCAATAGTCGATCTGGTGGCAGATACGTTGTGTTGAAAGAATTCTGCGGGGGCACAGACGCATACCTCGCTCCAGAGGTCGTGGAAAATCTAGCGGACCATAATAGGGGATATACCTGCAAGGTCGACGTATGGGCCATGGGCGTCGTGATTTATGAGCTGGTGCTTGGGCTGGACAGGCCATGGTTTGCGGAAGCGTTGGACGTACGCAGAGAACGTATACGTCGAGCGAGAGAACGTGAATCTGGCGCGCCGAAACCTGAGGAGCCTGAGATCGATGCTGAGAGCACTCGAGTGAGGCAAGGAATATGGAAAAGGGTTTCTTCTGCGAGGTTTGACTGGGATTCGGTGGATATGGTCGATGTGAAGCTGACTGATCTGCTGAAGAAGGTGAGGGTTGTTTCCGTTTTTACGCCGCCTACTGACTCTAATATGACATAGATGCTCAACCATCGCCCCAAAAAACGTATATCGACGATGGAAGCCTTTGACCACCCTTATTTCGAGGGCATAAACTGGGAAGAACTAGGCCACGAATTTTACGGTTTGTCTCACCCGCACGTCATCCTAATCCCAGTACTGTACTAATTGGCTTGGATATACCGTTCTGTTTCTCTCTCAACAGGCCCTCTTGGCTCATCATCGCCACCCCTCTGCCACCGCGACACCGGTGTCACGTTCCGAAGCTTCGACGACTGGAAATGCGCTGGCAATGGTCTACTCGCTATGCCTACCTACGTAAAAAATCAGAGGGAGATAGACAGCAGGTATCCGAAGGCGCACTTGTATGTGCATCCGAAGCTTGAAGAAGAACTGGCCAAGGTCTCCGAGACGCTTTCAAAGTTAGCAGATGACGAGAGCAGTTCTGAGGACGAGGACGAACACGACTGTCATCACCATTCGATTGATGTGAACGAGGTTGACTCGGAGAAAAGGAACTCAGAACGCAATTCTGAGGAGAAATTGCCAATGAAGAACGATACTCTGGCCTCAGCAATCCCCGGAGACGTACCGGTACAAGTACATATTCACACACTCGTCCGTACCTCCAGCCCGGCTCCTCCGAGTCTAAAACATGAATATCGGCCGCTCCCACTCCCCTCCCTTGGCTCACGTCTGTTTCCTTCATCGCTGCCACTGTGTCACTAGCCTGGATTTTCTTCTGCTCTTTCTTTTCTAGCTCACACTCACGGACATCATGACGAACACCACTATAGCTATATTAACGACTCGTAATGCGCAGATACGACCTAAAAGATTACTCAATGACATGGCATTCATCACACCGGAATCTCATTTACGTTCAACCTCGGCGAGTCTGAGTAGATACATGGCGTTTTCTACTTGAACTACAGGGTAATATTCACTTCTCTCCTTATCTACAAGCAGCTTCTCGATCATATGTAGACAAAGATAATTCGATCTCAGTCATCTAATGCGATGAAGCGTCTCTAGTGTTTGGGGATGCGAAGTCACCCTCCGGCATTCCATAGAAATCTGATGTCGCTGACGACGACATACAACACCGCCTTTCCGCTGTTGAGGAAGTCCGCAACTTTCTCCACCGCTGGGAGGTTCCTGACCTCCTTCGGCCTGTATCCTTCCTTCTGGCAGCTTACGTAGCATGTCACTGTCGCTGCTACAGCAGCCAAGTCCATCTTGAACAGCTCCTTGTTAACCTAATATCATTGAGCCATGAGCATACGGTGACAGTAACGCCATGCGTGATAGCGACGTGTCTAACTCACTTTGTAGAGTTCCCAGTTCCATTGAGTAGCATGGCACCCGCCCCAATTCCAACTTGCAATATCGTCGCGTATCTTGCGGAGCAGGTCGTAAACGTCGACGTCGGGATCAACTTCGACACGGCCTATTTGGCGCTGCGGATCTACCACGAAGTAGAAGACTTTCACCATGGTGGATGCCATGATGTCAGAGTCACGATGGCGGGATACCTACCGTTTTATATCCTTACTGTAGTGTGTGGGGAGATCAACGTTGCCTCACATCCAAGTCAAGCACCGGCGAGAACGCCAAGGGGTATGCATCTCCACCCACGACACTCCCAAACACACCAGACGCTCTCAACACTCACCTTTCCCGCCTTCTAAGGTGCGAGGTTTAACTCTTGCACAGCGACGAGCTGAGCTTCGCTCGATCGCTTGACCGACGGGATCTACATACGCGTTTTCAGCAACTGGTCAGCATAATGTCTGCAGTAATAAGTAGAGCCCGGTAACAGCCTCGCACGATATGCTTTAAACCATTTATCAAAGCATAACCCAACAATAGACCGTCCAACTTGTAGAAGTCACTAACAAATAGATTAAGTCAGCTGTGAGCAAGAATTGTAGGTACAGGAACATGAACCTACTGTTGATCATTTGCCACTTACTCATAACGATACGAGACGATCTCGTTCACGCCAACTTTATCGATGCAGATCGCCACAGCGGTACCGCCTTCTATACCTCCTTGAACCCCGGAACTAGATCTGCAACGCACATGTAAGTCAACGCGCTCTCAATTCGACATTCACATATAGTACCCCATGGGGTAAATGACGTACTTCCCTATACGTAGTCTATTGAACCCTGGAGGACAACGTGACAAACCTATACTTCGAGATTGAGTACTAGGTAGCCTATTCTAACCTGTATTGTATACGCTTGCGCAAGGTATACGTTAACCGAAGAAGAGGGGAATTGCACGAGTTGAACGAAGAGGATCAGAGTACGTACCCGTGAGTACTCGGTACTGAGTAGCCTATCGATGACGGCCTTGGGCTATAAAGTACGAGCAAACACGTACGTCGATCGAAGGAGGTAATTGAAGGAAGATGATCTGGGGACGCACGTACGTACCACAACACCGGTACCGAAGGCGTAGAGGCAGAGGCTTTCTTTGCAAATTTATACCATGCAATGGCTCGAAGACTTGGTGAACCGTGCGAGCGTATGAGTGCTCCGTACATCGGCGATGTCGAGTTTGAGGGTAAGGTACCGTTAACGTACCCGCTTGTGAGTATTCAATGTTCAGTACTGAATAGCTTATTCTGATCTGCACTGTATACGCTTGCGCAAGGTATACGTTAACCGAAGAAGAAGGGAATTGCACGAGTTGAACGAAGAAGATCAGAGTACGTACCCGTGAGTGCTCAGTACTGAGTAGCCTATCAGTCAGATGATAGCCCTATGCTATAAAGTACGAGGAGGACGTACGTCAACCGAAGGAGGAAGGCTACTGAACGGAGAAGATCAGGGTACGCACGTACGTACCTGTAAGTACCACAACACCGGTACCGAAGGCGTAGAGGCAACGACTTTCTTTGCATATTATACCCTACAATGGCTCGAAGACCAGGTGAATCGTGCCAGCGTGCGAGTGTTCTGTATGCCCTATCAGCATTACTCTACACATCCGCAATATCGACTCGGTGGGTACTTACCATGTTATACAATGCCATACCTATACACTGCGTGGTAGACGTTAGGGAGGTAGCAGGCCGGCTATCTCGTCCAACGAGAATACATGCTATAGCATGTGGTGATGGACAACCCTACATCCAATAAGTAAGTAAAGGTGAAGGATGGGTGGCTGTCAGCCAGAGACTAAGAGGGGGAGCGGCGTATCAGTAAACTTCCTTCAAGTTGGGTTTGCGTAAGATAGACAATCGTCGAGCTCACCTTAGTTTACACTAAAACACACATCGCACATCGCTCATGAGTCGTGGTAGAGCCCACTCTGTCTTACGTTAAGTTACGTCCGACGGTGACTTAGTCGCTCGGGGCATATGTCTGAGGCTAGAGTAGAACCGTTCAGTGAATGGCGAAGGAGAAGGATAGAAGAGTAAGGGGTCGTACGTATGATCTTCGCATCGTCAAGCTGGTCAGTAATCTCACTCGCCACTCACCCAGTCGGACTAATGGATATCATTCCCCTGTGTTAATCCATCCGACCACGCACATCGATAGTGACGACGAGAGGTTCGGCACCGGAGAGGTCGGACCTGCCGACGGGAAAGTTTTCGAGGCGTTGACGAATTTGAAAGGCAGGAAGTTTTGAAAATGGAGGGGAGAAAGCTTGCAGGGCCGGATACGAGCGATTCGCGCAGTAAGAGTTTTTGTAGTGGTGTAGAGTTTACGACATACGGGGGCGGCTTGTCGGATGGCTGTCCTCGGCAGATGGAGGTTTTCCTTCTGTGAAACAGTGAGCGTGCCAGTCGGTGACCGGTGATGATTGCATTTACTGTAGAACGTACGTATCATGACAGCTTGGAACCGATAGTGATCACAGCAGAGGACAATGACCGTGGCCGGGTACATAGCTAAGTAGTTGGCATCGAGGAGAGCGCGTGTAAGCACAGGCCTTTGCGATTCCGTCGTGAGATCAGAAGCAGAAGAGGACGCTAGAGAGTCAAAATCGGGTGATAGTTCGCGAGGGCCATCGATGGTGTTAAAGTTTAAAGAGGCCCGGGGATTCGAAGGAGGTTGTACGTACGGCAAGGCGGGATCATCGTGCGGTCGGCAGAGGACACGGTGTAGATGCCTAGTGCAGACTTTGGAGGAGAGTGCTGCCTGATCGTCGGCGACAAAGCTCTCAACTCAAACCCGGAAGAGAGTCAGCATGAGACGCAGCTTCAACTCGCTCAAGCCCGACCGGGATTGAAGCGCACGCAGTAGTACAGTACAGTACTAGTACACTGGCAGTAAGACTCGGATATGAGTGCACCTTCGAAGAGATGTACGTACAACGACGGGATCATCGGCATCATGTGGTCCGAGAGAAGGCTGCAGTCACCAGTGTGCGACAGCTGGCAAGTAAGTTTCGCTCGCCCAGTCGCGTCAAGCAGGCGTGTAGTGCTGGAGGCTGTCGTCGCAGACAGTCCAATCGAGCGTCGACAATCGAGCGCCAATCGAACTCTGCTCCTTGAAAGGCAATCAAGCGCTGTCAAGATAAGATAACTTCTTCTGAGCCTTCCTGATAGTCACGACTCGTGCTCGTACTCACCACAGCTCGAATCAACAGTCAACGAAAGTACAAGGCAGGCCACAGAGAGGATATATGAAAGCATTGCGAGTAGTAGTACTAGAGGTGCAGATGATAGAGATACATACATACAGATGTAGGTAGATACAGATACAAACATACATGCACGTTAAAAGATGAGGGAATATGCAAGAAAAAGAGGATAGAAGTGCGAGAGCGTAAGTCATGGTAAGTCGTAGAAATGTGCACAATGCGCAGAACGTGTCGTGAAGAGAGTGGGGACGAAGGCTCAAACACTCTCAACCCTCTCCTCCCCCGCCTTCTCCTTCTCCCCATCCTCCCCCTCAAGTCTCCTCTCACTCTCACTTCCACTTCCTCCTCTACCGCTTCCTCCCTTACCCGCCCACCCGCCCCCACCTCCCCTCTTCTCACTAACCTTCTTCCTCTCACTCTCAAGCGTCCTCTTCCGCTCACTCTCAAGCGTCATCGCAAACTTACTCCTCGCCCTAATCTCCGGTCCCTTCCAGTAGAAAACGTAGATAGGTATCACCACAAGGACGCCGATGCATGCGAGGATCGTTGATGCGTATTCGAGTGGGTGGGTTGGGATGTTCGTGTACACTGTTGCGAGTAGCACCAGGTTAGTATGGGTTTGGATGAGTCAAAGAGGGGGTGGAGAGGGGGAGATGAGGAAGAAGAGAGAGGTGGAAGAAGAGAGAGAAAGGAGAGACGTACTAGGAGTAGCATAAAACGCCGCAAGCCCCGCCAAAAAGTCCCTACTAAACCCATTCCCGCCCGTCGCGCTAGCACTATACGGCCCATACGCAGCGACCATATAATCAATCGTAGCCATATATATCGCATAGTTCGCGATCCCTATGAACGCCGTCCATATAAGTGGGAGGATCCAAGGCAGCGGGGGCCCGGTGGATGTATAGGCGAATAGGAAGAGCCCGATCGGCTCGAGCGGCGCTGTGAACAGTAACCACCATAAACGACGTTCGGGTGAGACGTTCTCACTTCCAAGTCGTTTTCTCTGGCGGGAGTCGCGTCGGATCCAAGGGATGAAGCTCCCATACGCCACAAAATACCCAACCATAATCGGCACGAACGCCAGTCCCGTCTGACTCGCTGTGAAGCCCCACTGCGAGAAGACGGGCCCGTAAGACTCGAGGAATGTGAAGATGAGAGCGTCGGAGAAGCCGGAGAGGAGGGAGAGGAAGAGGACGATGGGCTCGGTTAGGAACATGTAGAAGGGCCGGAGCCAGGTTGTTAGGATGTGCGTGGGGGTTAGGAGGGTGGGGGTGAGTTCGGATGTGCTGTAGATATTCTGATTGTTGGATGAGGGGGAGGAAGGAGAAGAGGGGGAAGGGGAGGAGGGAGAGGAGGAGGGGGAGAGAGGGCGGGGACGACGGGCTCCGCGGGGGACGAGGCCGGAGGTGCGGGTTTCGGGGACGAAGAAGTGGGCGAGTTGGACTGCTGCGCCTGCGATTAGTTGGATGTAGAACTACAGTCACGAGCGTAAGCGAGTGATTAAACAAATGCCAATGGGGGGACACATACATTCCAATGCCAACTCAAGTTCTCCTGTACGAACCCACCAAAGATAGGTCCCACAGCCGACCCGCCGACGGATGATAAGACGATAAAGGCAACGGCGTATTGCTGGTCGTCTTGCTCCCACATGTCTGCGACCATGCCGAGGGTGACGGACCCCCCTGCGGAGGAGAGGCCGCCGAGGGCGCGGCAGACTATTATGGTGGCGAAGTTGGGGGCTAGGGCGCATGGGATTTGCCAGACTGCAGCGTGCGATGAGTATGACAAGAAGGAGAAGAGAGGAAGGAGAGATGCGCTTACTGTTAACAAGAAAGAGAGAAAGCTGCAAAACAGGCCACCTCCCAAACTCCTCACTCCACGGCGCCCAAAGCTCACACCCAAACGCATAACAAATCAAAAACACCCCCTGCCCCACACGCGCCGCCGACTCCGATATACCAAAGTGGTCAGACAGCAGGGGCACGGCGTTGGCGTAGAGCGAGGCGTTGAGGTTCATGGAGACCTGGACGGCAAAGATGACGGACAGGATGGACCATTTTTTGTACCAGGGCCAGGAGAAGCCCAGTTTGGGGTAGACGTCTTGTTCTGTGAGTTCGATGCGGCCGTCTGCGCGTTCGCTCTTCTTAGTAGCAGGGAGGAATGGCTCGGGTGAGGGTGAGGATGCACTTGTGCTTGGACGGGTGGAGGAGTCGTTGTCTTGGCTCGTGCGGGAGGGCGTAGACGGGAGCATATCTGCCAGTGCGAGGGGATGAGCTTGGGAGGAGATCGGCCGTCATGAGTGGGGTTTTTGAAGAGGGTTCGAGGAGGCCAGCCGCGAGTGCCGAACGCGAAGAAGTCGTCGGTCGCCCCATGGGGTGGAGCATCCTTTAGCGAGTCGAATGAGGAAAGAGAAGAAGAAGTTGTATCGTCGGCGTCTGATTACCTTGCTATGGAGTAATGTTAGATTGGCGCTGGATCGTCGACGCTCGATTGGACAAGGACTGGCTTTGACCGGTGTGTTTACCGGGCTGCGGCTGACGTCGTCGGAGGTGGCAAGCGACGACGAGCTCCTCCACCACCACACGCTCGCTCGAGCTCGACTGGTCCAGTGAGACTTGCTGATAGTCGCGCATGGACGCTCGTACTGCTGCCTTCTCTCGCCAGCTCCCTCTGCCGACCGCACGACGTCGATGATCCCGTCGTTGTTGTACGTACATCCCTCCTTCGAAGCCTCCCATACGTACTGCATACGCCCGCTTCAATCCCGTCGGTCTTGAACAAGCTGCGTCTCTCATCGATGATCCCCGCTAAGTCTCTTCCGGTTTTGACTCGCTTCTGCTGAGTGTTTTGCAGTGAAAACATAGATCCGTGCGTACACGGTATCTTCTATCAGAGGCTATCACCGGTGCGGCTCTCCCTTCTGCTGCTGTGAACAATTGTCAGCTCGTTGGATATGGATGGCCGAGGATGGAGAAGCTCACTATCGTGGCGCTCGCCTAGGCACTTGATTACCTCACGTTGGAGAATCTACGCTGGCCCTCTTGTCCACCGCCATTTTCGGGGAGCTGCAACTGACGTCGTTCGTACTTTGTCGACAACCAGGCAACACATTCCTCCAAACTCTGCAATGACACTGGTCGGTACATCGTGTTACACCCTCTGCCGAGAAGAGCCATCCGACGAGCCGCCTCATACCTCATCCCGTATGTCGTAAAACTCTACACTCATGCTGCGCGAATCGCTCGTATCCGGCCCTGCAAGCTTTCTCCCCCTCCATTTTCAAAACTTCCTACCTTTCAAATTCGTCGACGCCAGTTCGACGCCTCAAAAACTTTCCCGTCGGCAGGTCCGACCTCTCCGGTGCCGAACGACTTTGGGGTTGTCGATGTTGGTAGTCGCACAGATGGGGAAAACTTACAGTGCCAAGGTAAGTATGTGCGACGTTGTCTGTTCGTTCGCGCGGGAAATAGCGAGTTCGATGAGTGACTAGTGACCGGTGACGAGTTGGACGATTCGAAGATCGTACGTACGTATCAACTTGACATGGAGGATGCGCATACCCTCTTCCCTTCTACTTCGCTATTATACACATTCACTGACCGGTTTGACTCTAGTCTCAAACTCTCAGTGACCGAGTCGCTGTTGAAAATGATTGGGCCGCGATTTACGAGCGATGTGCGTTTTCACCTGAGGTGAGTTTGGTGCCCCACTGCTCCGTCCGTCCATTCGTCCTTTCTGTTCATCACACGGTGATCAAGTACAGTATATGCTGCCTATCTGTCATCATGTACTGACTAGTGGACCACACAGGCGTATCGTCAACCAGAGCTGTCTATCTCTATGCTGCCAAGCACTCACGCGGGCCAAGTAATGGTATAGTTACACAAACCGCAACGAACAAGGAGTGTTGCACGCCATGCAGTGGCGTCTTCACACTCTTCGTTCGGTGCCGGTATTGTAATGCGTATACAGTACAGTACAGTATACTGTGACCACTGGTACGTACAGTATCCCGGTGATCATCTTCGCTCGACTTGTCCTAACCTTCGCTCAATCCCCTCCTTCGTTCTTCAGTTGACGTACGTGCTGCTCGGACTTTATAGCCTAGGACTATCATCTGACTGATAGGCTACTCAGTGCTTAGTACTCAAGGGTAGGTAAGTACGTCACGGTACCTGATCGTCGACGTCCTCCAACATTCAAGATTCGACATCTAGAATTCGGGTTCAGTAGATGATGTGTAGAAGGTACGTCATCTACCCCGTGGGGTGTATCTGTGTGTGAACCTACATAGAATTGACTGAGTATGGACTTCGCAGATCACATTACGGGGTTAAAGGTGGCGGTACCGCTCTGGTGATCTACATAGCCCGAAGTTAACTCGGTGTGGACTGACCATCGAAGCATCGGTTGAGTATTCATGGCGCGTAACTAGTGAGTAGCAAGTCCCTACAAACCGACTATGACTTACTTATCCTTGTCAGACTACCAATGGCGTTTCAAGCCGTCTACTTACTCTTGAACCACAGCTTCCTGTGCACGGTGGACCGAAGCGTCCTCTCACTGCACTGGAGATCGCTCGCTGGTTTCCATATGTACGTGTCAGGAGACACGTAGATCCCCTCGGTTTCGCGAGCGACCAAATCTCGTGAGCAAACCTCTCAGCGCAATGCAAGTTATGCAACCAGATCGTTAGTCTGATTGACTACTGCCTGGAGATGTGAGTAGCTATAGCTTGGGGTACCGTGCGCCGTTTACTATTTATCCAACACCGCGTACTAGGACTCGTCGTCTTGTATTTTCAGATCATATATATGGAGGGTATATTCAGGGCCTTTGCTTTCGAGTCAAGCTGAATCGTGTAGTGGCCAACGTCTGCCCTTGCGCGAAAGTCTTACCCTCTGGCCTACCTGTCGGAGTCACTGAAATGCCGGGTGTCACTGTGACCAGCAAGAGGTGTACGCACACACGTACGTGCCATATACATACAACTGCCATACCTCTGAATCGCGGTCTCGTAGTCAAAGTCAAAGCGGCCTTCAAAAAAGACCCCGCGCATTATAAAGTCAATAAATGTTCATGATCAAGCCGCGGGTTGGAACTCTTGCTCGCAATCGTAGGGCCACGGTGGCACTTGCACGTAAGTATTTGCTAACTCGAATCCTGATAACATGTACATGCGAGCCGCAGATCGATTTCGGTAGTCTCACGATCACCCTCGAACTTCAAGTTGACTCGGAAGGACCAGTCAAAGTCGATGGTCCTGGTAGGCGCTGCCGACCATGGCTTAGGCTGGCGATCGTTCAAGCGCAATCTGACCGTGGTGGGTATTTTTGTTTCTACTTATTCCCGCTTAGGCGTGAATTCTTACCACTTGCAATTAGCTCTGGCTCGACGTCGAGCTTCAGTTTTAGGCGTGAAGACTTGATGGTCTGCGTACTTATTGGCAGGTGCGTGTGCTGTACGTGACATAGGTATGTGTAGGGAAACATATAGATGCAATCTAAAGCAGCCCCCAAGCTTCGTTCGTCATTGTGAGGAAATCTTGCAAGGCAACACAACTTAGAAGGCAGCGAGGAGAGTAGAACTGTCTCGGTAGGTATGTCAGTTGCCTAGGCCTGCACCCTTGCCGCTCCCATTGGTCACCGTGTCTGGGCAGGATTTGAGGTGCGGTAACTACCCCAACTACTCATCACACTATGGTATACAGTATGGGCTCGTATCACGCCACCGTGGCGATGGCCATGGCAAGTTCGCGCGCGCTCAATACGTCACGCATAGTGACACTGCTTTGATGCGCCCGTATGTCACGCGCCGCCCTCCTTCAAACTGGTTCGCCACACTCAGATCAACACAATCAACATGTCATCTATTTTCACTGTGGCTTGCACGTATGAAGCTGGCAGAAATTTGGCTGCTCCAGGGATGCTGTCCGATTGTCGTCTGGTATTCTTTGAGACTCGTCACTCGAACAGCCTTGAAGTAGTCACGGCGAACCACAACAAGTGCGTCACCGCTCTACCGCTTGCACTGCACTAACAACAATACATTCTAATACAAGGTAACGTAGTGCAACCCATGTTCTCTGGCTGGTTATTGTGCTTATAGAATGAACAGATGAACGCATCCGCTACTCACGGTGTGGCGAGCGAAATTTCGTCTCTAATGGCCCGATGTATAAAGATGTGGCGTACCACGTAAAGGCTCATCTGCATAGTACGTTCAGCTCCTTCCTCTCATAACTCCAATCTACATCCGCCTATATACCCCACGAGTCCCAAGCTGACGACTTGATCGACCGTCGCCAGCATGCCCCATAAACCATTCAAGTATTCTCGCGCCGTCTTCGAGAAAGCTGTCTCCATCTGGAATAAAGCCAAGAACGAATGGCTATCCCGCGAGCCCCATCTCTCTGAGAAGCCTGCAGCATGCATATGGAGACCTCACACCAACTTCCCCTCCGCCGTCCCTGCAGGCCTTCGCCTTCCGAGGAGGAAGACCGCTGGTGCAACGCCGGTGTGGAGGACGAACGTCAATGCGGGGGTTTCCTCTGAGGTTAGTCGTTCGAGAGATTTGTTGCTTACACTGTGGTGGCTGACGTCCCTTGTTATGTGTAACTTCAATTCCAGGATATACATGCCATCAGTGATGCTGAATCGCTCGAGCGTCCAGAGCATACATACGCTGACGAGGAAGTTCAAACGCATGACAGTACCTCCTCGCCACCGCAGACCCTTACCGAGCAACCACCGGCTGAAACGTTCGGTCACATATCAACGCCATGCGAGGGCCTCAACCATGTCGAGCGGTTCCTCCCTACCCCAGACTACACGATTGATCCACATCCATCCCCACGCCGCTGTGGTTTGGACTTGCAACCCCAAACCGTCGACGACCAGCACGCGAATCAAACTCTCCCCTCGCGTACATCTTCCCGCAGGTTGAGCCTCGACTCTCAACTAAGCAGCCGATCATGTCTCGAGACCCCTACCTCATCGTTCCACGCAGGAGGTTGGTACCAATACGCGTTCGGTAACATATCTCGGCGGTCGTTTGATAGCCAGTTATCCGACCTCAAGGAATTACCGGTCGTGTCTCAACATCAACAGGAGACCTATGGGCGTGACGCAGGCGACGGCGACGACAGCAATGACTCTTGCGCCGACGACAACATCGATGGCAGCGACGAGAACGGACTGAGTCCGAGTCCCCGCGTCTGCTCATCACTCATTTTTACGGTATGCTCCTCCTCGATTACGGGATGATAGATGGAGGCGCGTTCTAGAGAGCTATGGAGGCCAAGTTGTCCGTTGTGAAGTCTCGTTCACAATGACGGCAAGACCGACGGCCAGTCGAGTCTAGTTGCCACTTTTGACGAGAGCTTTGTCGGATTTCATGAGGACTATGCTGTTTTTTTGGCCCCTGCTATGCTAATCAGGTTTTTCGTCTCGTACCTCGCTATCGCGTTAAAGCAGGTGAGGGATCATAAACCACCCACATCTTGCGAGCATGGACTACAAGTCACGGCTATGATCGCTGTCAATGGACAACTTGAACTTTGCAGCCACAGGGTTGAACTATGAGTTCAAGGTTGAAACGGGTATATAAAACATCACCATACGAGACAGTTCCGAGATAAAAGCCGAACGTTCTCTGCGACTCCGTCAAGCCTCGGGTGTGTAGTGTGGTGGTTCCTCATCATTCCCAGCCTCCGGAAACTCCAAGATGACTGCTCGAGTGATCCGTTCGACAAGACTCGGCAGAAAAGACATGTCAGATCTAAGCCACCTCTCGCTGTTCATGATCGCATCCGTGCTGGGAGCCAACGCAATCACGTCATTCGGAGGAGAGGTTTCGAGAGTATCCATAGGAGTAGGACGAGAAGATGTGTGTGGCAGAACCTCCTGCATGTCTGATTGGGATGCTCCTGCACTGGCACCCTCAAGCTTCTGACTGTCGTCTTCGCGTGTGGCATGGGACACCGCCAAAGGGCCCGAGTTGCCGTCGTGCACCTCTGTCATATCGGCGAGCAGATATGGACAAACAGCGGTCGCACCCATTTCTTGTTCCGCCTGGTTGTGAGGTCTTCGTCTCTTGCGAATAATCACGAAAGAGACAAGGGAGAGGATAATCAGGAATGCGGCACCGCCGACCGCTATGCCAACGATAGCGCGAGTCGCGATTCGCTGTGCTGCTCCGTGTCTGAGAGCGACGTCTGCCGTCTGAACAGGGCTCCCCGACGGGATGATTGAGCTTTGTACAACTCAATTTAGATCATTCTGGCTTACGAGCCATTTTCATAACTTGGACTTACCTAGGAGTATTCGTCGGCGACAACGCATCCTGATTCAAGAAATTTGCCACCGCGTACAGGACTCCTGCGGCAACCGAAGATCCTTCGTCAAAATATTCCGTCACAGGAGGCCCTTCCCATGATGGTGAGTAGTACTGGTGATCTTGAGAAGACGCGGGATCTAACAAGGCATTGAACTGTGGGAATCCTCTCAATGAATAACGGTTATGATTTAAGAGGAGGAGGAAGAAGACTGACCTGGACAGTTAGATAGCTACGTATGTAGGTATTTTTAGCCGAGTTATTTGATCTTGCATATGCTTCGTATTGACCGGAGATCCAGAACGCTAAGAGTATGGTAAATATGAGCCTCTGTACTCCTGTCAAATATTCATTACATCTAGGGCCGATAGCAGAGCTGGCTAGAATGCTCTTGTTTGATGAAGGACCCGTCTGAAATTCTTTTGAACAAAAGGTAGTATTTAACTATATCCTATCGTGAACGAATAGAACAGCGTACCTTCGATGATGACACCATCGGTATCATTCGTCCATTGTTGAATGGGTATAGTCCCAGAGATCAAAACGTCCAAGCTGAACGAGACGGAATGGGGATCAGCAAACTAGCGGGACTGGCTTTGGGCACAAATTCACTCACAACTGTGTGTAGGAGTTATTGACCGTAGACAAGCTACTCAGTCCGTCGATCGTAAATCCTTGGAAGGAACTTTGTATAGCTTCCAGTGGTGCAACACGACAGTTGGCACCGTTTAGAACTACAATACCCCCGATCGAAGAGCCGTGATACAGGTGATTTCGAATGAACTCGGCAGAGAGTAACGCAGCAGACATGTATTTTATGGAGTCCGGTGACTCAGATGTTTGTTCATAGAGATGAGCCGAAAGACTATGGGGGCTAAGTAGTAGAATCAAGGCCTGGAGAAACGTGCTTACGCCATGAATGCCCTGCAAAAGTGTATGCTTATTGTCAGCTCTGAAGGTAGATAGCACGTTTGATAAAGCACGCACCCAACGGAGGCTGCATCTACTACTGCCACGTTCCTGTCAGGCTATCTCATGCGTTGTCAGCTGTGCTGTATTGAGCATTACATCTTGCCACATACTATGAAAAATATGCCGCCCGCAGTGGTACCTTAGTAGACAATTTCGAGTAAGTACAGTAGCACGAGAAGAACAAGATGACTCGAACTCACTGCCGTTACACGTGGAAGGGAAAGAGACAGTTTTGTTCAAATATTCAAGTTTACCAGCCTTGGCGTATTCAGGTGTGATCATACTAGTCATTGTCAAGTTGCTCCATATCGACTGAGCGAGGAGAAGCGAGGAGGGGTCTTTATACGCTCTATAGGCTTTGATGGCAGTTAAGCCCCATGTGCTGTACGAGAAGTTAAATTAGCACAGTGCTGGACACAAATAAACAACCTTGAAGCGACCTACGCAAGAAGACCATTGCCTGTCTGTCCAGGAATGCTATGTATACCGTGAGTCGAATAGTGTGTAAGGCAGACGTACCATCTTACAATGGCTCGTTATCCATAACCAGAACTGCTAACTTTCCGGACTCGGAGATCATAGCAGAGATTCCCGCGAGTGCAACACGCGAGTTAGTGGACGACCCATTGAAGTAGTCACCGACCGATAGGCCAGATACAACAGATGCAGTGTACAACGGCGGATCGGAGTCTGTATGCATGAATCTCAGGAATTGAATGTGATGCATTTCAAACAATTTGTCTCGTACCTTGGAACAGTCCCGTGGTAGTATTCATAGGCCTATGCGTATTGAAACTTTGCAGCGCTTTATCAACAAGTGAAAGACGTTCTGATAATGATAAGTCTGTGGTTGGTTTCTGTAAGAGGCGTGAGCCAAGACATCAGGAAGATGGTAACCTGGAATAGACAGACTTACTCTCCAGGTATTTGGAACGGTCCAATCTTGCGCGGCCGCAGTACGTATGGACATGGAAATGACCGCACTCATGAGCAACGTCGAGCGTTTCATGCTCGTGTCGAGCAAGTGAACGGAAGGGCAAGAGCTTGCGGGAGAAGTCTGGGCTGCAGTTCGACAGGGGGTGTGTGCGTTTGAGTATCACACGCGCTGTGATATATCTGCGTCAAAAGTTGTCCTTCGGAGAACCCAGCGAGCCCGTATCTTGATACCAATCGCGACTCGAAATTCTCACAAGTTCTTCTCTTACATCTATCATTAATAACAGCGGAGTGATTCCCTTACGGATCCGAGTCGTCTATGCCATCCTCTGGCAGCGCAGGAACCAGTGCGAGTATAGTTTCTTAGATCACCCTATGGTCAGTACGGAAGACGCGGCCAGCTCCTTTACACTTACACCCCCTTACTCTAAACTTACTTGAATTCTACGTTTGTATACCGGAAGATGCAATCAGAATCCCCGCCTCAGTGCGAACGTAGGCTCATACAGCGGCCACCTCCTAATATCGATAAACCAAATTGATAGCCAAAGCAGTGCAACCTATATTCGTATCAGTATACATACGTGGCATCGATTGAAGTTTGCTTACTTCGCATGTGGCGTGTCCTATGAACAATCAAAAGAAGATGAAATATCAGTACCTGCGACCGACACCTATGGAAAAGAGGGGTAGCACAAGAGGCTATACTCACGCTTGCTACCGACAGCTCCACATCAGCTCGTCTGGACCGGGTGCCTTCCGATTCCCTCGTCATGGTTAATACCGTCGCGCAATCCAACTTGACATACTCACGCGTGAAAGTCTGTCCAGAATGTGCAAGTGTATCGTCTGTACCACTTCTTTGTTAAGCCTTTAAGCGTTGCGACGGCGTTCTATTGAGGCGGATTGGTGTGGCTCCCATCGACTCGGCAGCTTGTGATCGTTGCTAGCATAGTATGAGAAAAATTCCGCATACAATCACCAAGCACCTTGTTCAACACCCAGGCATCAATCTTCGTTGGCTTGACCGGTGATTTTGAAGCAAGTATCGTTCGGAACGACGGTGACACTGATTTGAAGAATCATAGGAGCAGATATTAGTGAGATACAATGTCTAGCATATGAACTAGCTTTTACCATGCATCGCGAGATGCATAGAGGGCGCCTATCTGGATGAAGGAGGTCCCGAGATGCGTGCGTCCACGACGCAACACAAAACTCCAAGGACGAGCCTGTAATCAGTCTCTATGAAGTGCAACGTAATTATAGGTCCATGAGTAGACTCACACGGTATCCCGGAGTGTTCGCGTCGGCATAATATATCGACAATAGGGATAGCTGACATCGGTTTCATCAGCGGACCCGTGCACCGAGATATCGATAACATATCATGCATTCATGGATATGCGATCTATCCCGAAACAAGACGAGAAGGAAATATGAACGTGGCAAGCGGAAATATCATGAGAATCGGTGAACTGACCACGATAGGCTGCCCGCACGAAAATTGCGGACTCTGCAGCTTTCATCGGCATCGGTGAGCCTCAGGTAGTGGAATAAGTATGTATCATCTCATTCATCTTTCGTGACGAAACGGATGAGGGCGCCATGCGAAATTGACAAGGAATTCAGGACGAGGACCGTGACATCGATATGAGTACGTACCCTTGACTTGATGTTATTTTATAGCTGGTTCGATATCAAAGCCATACTGTGACTTGGTACACACAGATATTTGTGTTTCTCTTTTCGCGCTCAGACATTTGAGACTATCCATCGACGTTGTTCAAGTTCAAGTTGGATTCCAAGTTTTGCGGCAGTGCCCGGCGCTTCGAGCTGTGACCTAGGCTGTGACAAGCGCGTTACTCGCGCTAAACGCGTTGTGTCACGCACTTTGTCTTCGTCACTCGTCTGTTTCTCTCACCTCCTCCTGTTCCACGTCCACCGCCAGCATGCTCGAAGCAAAACTCTCAGAAGCCGCCATTCTCAAGCGTCTTCTCGATGGTCAGTACCATTCCAAACATACCATGTCATATCCGTTTTCGGACACACGTTATGTTCTATTCTTTCATGCGTGTCCGACGCGTCGTGTCGCCTCCTCGGTTCTCGGTTCTACACACGCTGACCATCTCTTCTCTCCAGCTATCAAAGAACTCGTCACAGATGCCAACTTTGAGTGTAACGAAGAGGGCATCGTACGTCTTGCTCTCATTCTACCAGACAGCATCTTCCTCACCGAATTTTCTGCCATGCCACAGACCCTCCAGGCCATGGACAACTCCCACGTCGCACTCGTCGCCGTAAAGCTCGAGTCGACTGGCTTCAAGAAATACAGGTGTGTCGCATTTATCGCTTGATGCAGACTCAGTTTTGTGACGTTGTGTCTTTGAAGATGCGACCGGCCAATGCCACTCGGTGTCAACCTCACCTCCCTCACCAAAGTCCTCAAGTGCGCCAAAGACGACGACACGTGCACACTCAAAGCCAGCGACGACGGAGACATTCTGAGCTTCACCTACGAGGCGAGAAGTGCGTGCCACGCGTCGTTCTCTTCATTCACTCATTGGTACTGGCTGCTGACGCTGGATGATTCATGAATGTAGACACGGATCGGCTGGCGGAGTACGAGCTCAAGTTGATGGACATCGACTCTGACACACTCGGCATACCCGAGACGGAATACGACGCCCGCGTCACGATGCCCTCCTCCGAGTTCGGACGTATCGTCAGAGACCTGAGCATGCTCGGTACGCCGTCTCCTCATCCTCATCCACTCTCCCAACAGCTCATCAAATCTGCACTTTTCTTCCACAGGTGAATCAGTACGCATCGAAGTCTCCAAAGAAGGCGTCCGTTTCGCCTCAGAGGGCGAAGCAGCAAACGGCTCCGTCCTTCTCAAATCCACCGAAGCACCCGGCGGAGGGTCCATCAAAGTCAAGAAAGAAAAGACCGAAGACGACGACGAGGAACCCGAAGTCGTCGACGTTGATGACGAAGACGAAGAGGACGAAGACGGTGACAAGAAAAAGAAGAAGAAAGTGGTGAAGAAGGAGAAGGTGAAGAAGGAGAAGACGGATGGGGAGGATGTGGATATGGAGGAGGGGGATGATGATGATGGGGAGTTTAAGGCTGAGGATGCAGAAGACGATGATGGGGAGGAGGAGCAGGATGATGAGGAGTCGGATGGGAAGAAGAGGAAGCGGTCTAGCAAGGTACTTTCCCTCCCTCTTTCCCCCCTTCCCAACCCCTTCTAACCCTTCCTTCCCTTTCTTCTACTACGATAATGCATAGGCCGCCAGCAAACCCGCCAAAAAAGCCAAGAAAGCCTCCCAAAAGAAATCCAAAAAGTCTGGCGCAGACTCAGACGAGGAAGAAGACGACCTACCGGAGAACGCTGTGCGCATCGAGCTGAACTCGCATGTGAACTTGACGTTCTCGCTCAAGTACCTCGTCAACTTTTCGAAGAGTGCGAGTTTGAGTGGGGTGGTGCAGTTGATGATGAGTAATGATGTGCCGCTGCTTGTAAGTTTCATTCTCTCCTTCCTCTCCTTTCTCGTCGAGCTCGCGCTGTGCTTGAGAGTTAGGATCGATTCTGCATCATACCTGGCTTTTATCTCGTTCTTGCTGAATTCTAAACTTGCGTGTGTTTGTAGGTCTCGTACGAGTTCGGACAGGGCCACATCCACTACTACCTCGCGCCCAAGATCGGCGACGACTAATCCCGGGCCTCCAATCCTAACTCGACTCGACTCATCCCGAACCCGTTTTCTTTGGCAAGCTCGAATGAACGCGACTTAAAACTTTGTCATAATCGTCGTTATCTTTGTTTTCCTTCTTTTGCTAATCCATGTTTGTGAAATGTACATACCATAAGCATCACAGGTTTATTCCATCGCTTTGAGGCTATCTCTCTTTGCATGAGTCGTCGACGAGGGCGTGCTATACGAACGAAGTCACGGTCGAGATCATGCAGTGAGATTGGATATACGATAAATACTACTCGTAAGCTACATCTACAGTAGTTATACAGAGGCTGATTGTGGAACGAGAATGAAGTCGAGCGTGATGGCTACCGGTCTGAGGAAGAGACACACAGACATTACGATCGGACTTCTCTTCAAAGATTAGAATCCTCACGGTGAAAAGGAATGTGCCACCGCCAAGGTGGTGCGCCACGCATTATGAGTGTGCCAGTGCCACCCCGGGTGTTTCGTATGTTTGTGCCAGTGCTGCAATGGCGATCAAGCGACGAGACAACGTCCCTTATCGCCACGCATAGTGTCGTTATAACCTGCTTGGGAGTATAAAAACAAGGGTAACGCGTACGTAGCTGCTAAAATAGTAACATCCGAGTTGCGGTGGGGAGGGCCTGCGAACGAGGGAAGGCGAGCCGGCTGACGAAGAAAGAGTGCGAAACGTTTGCACTGCTAGCGCAAAACAGGGATGTGGGTGGCGTAGCGAGGTTTGATTTCGAATCGCACAGAGTCTTGAAGGGGCGATGGGGGATTGAGAATGCGGGGACACGGATGGGCAAGAGTGCTGGCTACTTACTGGCACCTGCCTCTTCACGTCCGTCGTCATTCGTGCGACCTCTCGTACAATCGTTGCTGTGCTATTACTAGTCGACACAAGGCGACATAGATAAGTAGGTTGTAGTGGTGTGTGGTTAGAGAATCGAATTCCGATGATTAAACGTCGACGATGGTACTGCGTTGTAAGCATAATGCCCTCCGAGATAACTTGAAGGCTGCCGGTAACGCTCCTTTAAGTAGCGTATTGAAGACGTATTAGATACCATTACAACGCTCATACGGTTGCCCCTGAACTTCAATATTCAGTGCTTAAGATTCTACAACGATTAAAACGATTAATTTACAACTTGCCACAATACAGTATCAAGCAAACGCCCGAGTATGAGCCATGAACCGACCCAACGTCGGGCCGTACGCGTTTCATCGGGGCCCGTCGAGCGATAGACACCTGAACTTTGAAGCTTGACGGCCAACAACTACCTTGACAGGATAGATTAAGGGGCCGAAACAAGTGATTTAGCACTAAGGCACGTCAAGCCTGAGGCGATGCTCCCGGTAAACCTCAAGAAGCCTTGGGCGTTGAATAAGCATTCTTTACCCAAATAGGCAATGTGCTGATCCTCCTACCTCGTGCCAGGCACCATCTCTTCGTACGCCATGTGCGACAGCTCGTTCTTCATCTCCGTGGTCTGTCACTCGAACTGGAACAAGGGTGCACTGTAAAGTAATCTATTCAATGATTTAGGCATAGATTTAGAGCGAGGACGTGGGATCTCACGTCAAAAGTCGTCCCAAGCACTGGTCCGGCGTTAGGTGCGAAATGGACACAGCGGGTACCCACACTTCCCGATTCCCGAGTGCTATTATGGTGTGTGAGTTGAGAGAAACGGTATAGCTCGTGTGCGATTTGTCATTGTCGATTCCTCATGTCCGGGGCGGAACGTTGACAGTTGTGCTTTCACGCCGATGTGAGTTGGCGAGAGATCTCTATCGCTCGATAGACACGAGGACTTCGAGTCACTGAGATAGACGTTGTGTGAGTGGTCACTTCTATTACAAAGGGACCAGAAGAAACGATGTCTTTACTCTTGCTTGACTCGTCGTGATGCTTGGCTGGATGATCATCGAGTATCGAAGCTTCCACGAACTTCACGAGTTTTCGTAAAGATTCGAGAGTACTCGAGTGCCGTGAAACAAAACTAATAATGTCAATCGAGGATCCCGTTCAATGGATCTGAGTCGAACATACCAACAGGATTGCGTTATTGGCAAATAATTGTCTCAAATCGATACAGTCTCTGAAAGCTGTGGCTAATACAGGTTAATACGATCAACTGGCTACAAGATACAAAGCACATACCGCAGCAGCAAGAGATACGGTCATGGCACTCGCTACGACGTATTCGGAAATACAAATTCGGTATGTCTGCAGGAAGGCCTGAATTGGCGTGCGTGTATTTCATTTACAGGACACTAGACTCCGCTGGTCGATAGCATTTGATGAATGGCTAAAGGGAATCGCAGCTACACCGCGAAAGGTTAAGCAAGTTTGCTATTGATTCGTCGATTTAAGAAAATGTACATACCATTTTCGCCACCAGGCACGCCAAACGCGAAGAGCCTTATAGGACGGGCCACTGCTCGAGTATACAGGACCATTATTGGTAGTACGAACGGCAATGTAAGATGGAAGGCAAAGGCAAAGCCGAGCTTGAATGATTACTGGACGCAACAACCCCGCACTAGGACACAGAGTTTCCTACAGTGAAGATGCGTGAGTGAACTACGAGCTTCTCCAGCATAACCGGGGTACTCACCTGTCTTCTTGAGCATCGGACCCGAAGAGGAATCGGTAGTTTGAGGCTAGACGGCTGGCCATACCAATTCGTGGGTGAAGTATGAGCTGCTTCAGGAGACCTCAGCTGACGGACAAACCTATCTGTCGCCTGCGAATTCACATCCCGAAGACCCTCAGGTATTGCTGGTTCGAGTGGACAAATAATGATCACTACAATCATTCTTTGAGCGTCGTCGGTGGAATTCGAAGGTATAAACGAACCAACGCAGCGAGAGCTGAAGCGCTTGCTAACGCCGAACGATCGTTGAAACAAGCGTATGGTGATTTACGAGGGATGCGGGTGACGATATTGTCCAACGAATGTCTGTCTCAGCACGTTCTTCTGCAACGAGTTACAATAGCTACCTGCAAGACTGGTCGAGGACACTAATTCAGCTTACGCGATTTTAGCACGAAGATATACGACTCACTAATCTCTACCACTCAGACCACTGAATCAAAGCATCGAATCTGCTCAAACCCGTACAGACTCCCTAACCCTCCCCAGCCCCTCCCAAACCCACGCAACGCTATCGCCCACCTTCGTCCCCTCCCCCTTCTCCCCATCCCACACCACCCCCTCCCTCTCCTGTCCCTCCCTGCCCAACCTCGCCAATCCATCAATACTCACTTTCAACACCCCCCTAACATTCTCCGCCGACTTCGGATGCTGCACCGGTATACCCTCGGGTCCTAGGGCGGTGATCGTGTTGAGCAGTATGGGGAGGACGAGCAGGAGGATGGTGAGGACGTCTAGGGGAGCGTGGGCGCCGAAGTTTGTGTACTTTGCGTCTTCGTCTAACTACACAAAACAAAACAAAAACGAAAACCACGAGCATCAATCAGTTTGCCAGATGGGGCATGTGGATGAGACGGTAGACTAACCTCAACAACACACCCAACCCCACCAACCCACCCCCCATCCCCAACCAATCTCCCCACAGCCCTCAAAAACGCACTATACACCTTCTTCCCCACCCCTTCCTTCTCCAATAAACCCGAGTAAACGTCGAGGTACGATACCTCTTTGAGCAAGGCGAATAAGGGTCGCGCTTGGGGGGAGAAGGCGACGTAGGGAGGTTCGTTTAGGTGCGAGAGGCAGGCGTTGATGAGCGCGGGGCCGTGTGTTTGTGCGAACTCTGCCTATGTTACGAAGATAAATTTTGTGGTATTTGTCAGAATTGATGTTTGCGGAAGTGGGTAGAAGGTGAGGACATACAATAACCGGAGACGGAGGCTCGCGTACGGCACTCGACGTAGGATCCACCTTCGGGAACGGCTCCCCCTCTTCCTCCTCCTCAGCAGTAGGCTTCCTCCGATGAGGTATAACGTCCTCCCTCGCAAGAGTAGATATCTAAGATAAACGAATCACACATCACTTTATGTCAGCAAAAGTAAAGTGGGAAGTATGGAGTAGACTCACAATCGCCTGACATCGCTCAGCGTCCAACGGAGAGTTCAACATCACCCGCCACGCGTACTGTCCATGTTCGCTGCCGAGCCCGAACTGCTGTGCGATCTTCTCTGCTGTGAGGTCCGAGGCTGACATCTTTGAGTATATCTTCGTGCGAGCGAGCGAAGGATATGAGAGGGTAGACGGGTGGGTTTGAAGGTGGTAGGTTGACGATTTGCGAGGTTGCGATAGAGCACTTGACTTGAGGTTTATATCCGTTGGCATATGGTACCGATACCTGGCAGAGTCATCATCGTGCATCTAAGCGCCAACCTCGATGACAAGACGGTCCCGATGCTGTCTAGTTGCTTGTCTGTCTGTGGAGAAAGACAGTCAATCGATCAGTAAGAACATGTGGTTTTGCTTTATCTCCAGCGTGACTGGGACGGGCACGCTGAGTCGCGAATGTTGAGGACAGGAAAGCGAAGAAGAAGAGTATCTGGGTATGTGTGGTGTGCGATCTATAGCATTTGAGCAATCCAGTCTAAGCAAACAAGCAAAAAAAGAAAGTAAAATCAAAATATCGAGAATGAATGAGATGTGCAGGATATATACCCCCTCTACGTATCAACCTCCCCCAGCTCTCCTCCTCTAACCCTCTTACTCCTCTCAGATCAGATGAGACGAGACTTCAAACGGGCTGCTTCTTCTCCAAGTCCTCAATAAACGCACTAGGCTCGCCCCCGAGCTCAGGTGCCGGTTCTTTGCTTTCGGCGTTCGCTATGCTTAGGTATGTATCTATACGAGATGGTCAGAGATGGCTTGGAAAGAGGACAGAGAAGAAGGAGGAGGGAAGAGGGAGGGAGAGAGAGAGAGAGAAGAACGCACTCCAGAACAGCGACACAACACCGACGACGAGTACCCGCAAATGATGCGGTACGAACGCAAAGTTGATGATTTGTGTCGGGATGAACACGCCCCTGCAAACAGAGTTAGCATACAACTACTCCACTCGACGGAAGGGATGAAGGGTGGAGGAAGGACGTACCAGTTACGTATGAGTGTCGGGGCGTATGACTGTATGAAGGCATTGTATGTTAGCAGGAGCGAGGGATGTAGGTGGGAGGGTGGGTAAGAGACGGACCTTTTCTAGCCGTGCCTGTGCTTCGGAGAAGCCTTTGCCTTCCATTAGAGTCATAGAGGTGAAGTAGAACCCGACGACGCCTATCTCCCCATCACCGCGAGAACAGTCAGCACCCGCTAGCGTATCTTCGAGTTCAATTACTTACATGGCGTGAACACGAATTGGTCGAGGTACACCTACAAAGTCGTCAGCACGGTTCAGAGAGGGGACTGGGTGAAGCAGAGGGAGACGTACGCGGAAGATGGTACCCTTGACAGGCGTGGAGAACTTGAGACGGTTCAACAGCTGGAACCACTTCGTAACGGCAGGACCAAAGAACACGCCTGCATACATTCACAGACGTCAGTGTGCCTTTCTCGTCTGAGCGTACGAAGGAGTGCTTACCGCCGTAGAACGTCGCTCGTGCGGTTCTCGTGAACTGGGGGAGGTTGTGTCATGTAAGAAGAGTGGAGAGTGAAGAGGAGGAGAGGAGAGTGAAGGACGCACGTCGTGGTTCCGGATGCCAACTTTGCCTACGAGCTGCTGAGCCACGACGTCAGACGCGCCGAACAGCACAGCAGAGGTGGCAGACTGAGCCGCCATGGGTCGTCGCTGGAGGACAGCACTACACAGACAAACGCGATCAGCATCCTACTCATGAGATGTACGATTCACGTACTTGTACGCGCGCAAAACGGACGCCATTTTTCGTGGACGACTATGGGGAGCGACTGCAGCTGGCAGAGGACGAGGAGGAGGAGAAAGCGGGGGTGGGGAGATTGAGCATGGTGATTTTACGTATTCGAGTGTGGAGGTTCGATGCAAAGTGGATAAGTTCCGAGACACAAGCGGTCCGACGACGCGCTCGACTAAATGCTTACCGTAATCATATCAGCCAATCACATCACGCGTACGATAATTGGCCATGGAACGAAAGACGAGATGAATATTTGGAGATTGTAAAGGGTACTTAGGAGCGTTACACAAGAAATATAGCGGTACATCGAAAGCCGTAAGGTATAAACATGAAACCACCAAGAAAGAAAGGATAGGACGGAAACAAAGCAAACAGCGTGTGTGCGTACGAGAGTTCAGAAATAATACTTAAGCAGAGAGATTAACGAAAAAGAGTAGAGGAATAGTGGGTGGAGTGTACACTAGACGAAGCACGGCAGCGTAAGTTAGACGAGCGAGTGTCGAGGGGTGGGAGGTATACAACACAACACAGAGCACTTTAAACGCGAGCGAGCGAGCAATTGAAAGGGAGTAAGAGGGAGTAAGAGTACGAAACCACGAACCAAAAACCAAGAAACCAATAACCACGACGTTCCCCATTCCAATCCCAGGAGAGAGAAAATAAAGCAGCACAAAAAAACCCTCCGTTCACCGGTCACCGGTCACCCAACGACCCTCATTCCAAACCCGGCTCGAACTTGATCATCTCGTTCTCCCCGTCCACTCCCAGACCCATCGGAATGGGGTGATGCCCCCCGACCACTCCAACCCCGTCCGTCATCCCCTGATACCCACTCACGCTCACGAGCTGAGCCTCCATCCCCGCCACCCCCAGGTGATGCGGATGCCCGTACCCATCCCCCATATCCAACTCGTACACCTGCTGAGGATGAGGATAATAGTGGTGCGTTGGATGGTGGTGCGCTGGGTGGTGTGGTGGGTGACTGCGATGTCCTCCTCCGTTGCTGCCGTTGCCCGTCTCCTGCCCCTGCCCCTGCAGCAGGCGAGACTCCTCTCCACTCCCCGCCCTCGCTCTGTTCGTCGTCGTCCCCACCCCCGCCGCCGTACTCATACTCATACCGTCCCCCTCCCCGGTACTCGGGTGATACACTCCGTCCACCGCTTCCCCCGCGCTCATATGCAAACCGTGGTGGTGTTGCCCGTACCGATCCCCGTCTCCTCCCCCCGGCCCCGCCCCCGACAAATCCAGATCCATATACGGATGAGGGGCTTGGTGAGGGCGATAGAGACCCTCCACCTCCGCCGCCCCGAGCTCCATATACTGCTGATGCTGCTGATGCTGTTGCTGCAACCGCCGGAGCTGCTCTTCCTGCTGCCGCCTCAGCTCGAGAGAATACTGTCTTGAACCAACCCTCGTCATGTCCTCCATCGGCGAGTGTCGCTGTGGCCCTTGGAGAGCTCCGTCGGTCATCGAGAGCGAGTTGTTGTGCGCCAAGGACGAGTCCGGACGACGTGGTGGGCCTGGACGCTCCTGTCCCTGCTGGTCCTGCTCCTGCTGCACTACTAGCTCCTCCTGCGAGCCCGCCCGCTGCGCTTGATAGCGGTACAAGTGGTCTAACTGCTGACTCAACTCCATCGACGTCATTGCAGAGTTCCATGACGGAGAGCCGTCGAGACTGTGGCCGAGACTCGCTCCCGTACTCATACCCTGACCCCCCTGCTGCTGCTGCTGCTGCTGAGAATCCTCCGACGCCAGACGTGCTCGCCGCGGTACCTGGCCGGAGCCCACCCCCGCTGCTGCTGAAAGGCCGTACATCTCCTCGGTACTTGTACCATCTCTCTCGATCCCGCTCTCCATCGCTGTTGTCTCCCCCATCATACCCCCCATCGCTCCGTTCACCACCCCCCTCGTCGTCGGATCCTGCATAGGCCCGTTTACGAGGATTGGCGGCTGCGGTTGATGAGGATGAATGGAGCCGCCGGGCGTAGGAGGCGTTCGTCGCCGCACCCCCAGACGTCGTTGCTGTGGTTGATGATGCGGGAGCGTGGAAGGAAAATGGTGAGTCGTATCCCCCAATAGGAGATGTGGGCTCGTAGTAACTCTCTCCGATTGTCTGTGTTGCTGACGGTGCATCTCGTCCATATACCGACGATGCTGAGACTGGAGGTGGTGCTGCGTACTCAAGTCCTCGGCGTGTGGCGAGGGAAAGGGAAAGTTCGGGGCGAGCGGAGACCACCCCTGCTGCTGCTGCTGTGGCGGCGGATAGTGGTGTTCCTGCAGGGTAAGCGAAGGGTGACCCATAGTAGTATGACGCAGGTGCTGTCCCGGGACGAGAGGAGGCGGTGGAGGGTCGTCGAGCGAACCCGCTGGGTGTGGGTAGGGGTAGTAGCTGTGAGGATGTGAGCCCCCCGTGGTGTTGCTGCTCACGCTGCTGCGGGACGACGAGCGGGGGTGGTTGCGCGAAAGAGACGGAGGAAGAGAGGGATGAGGCGACGACGGTAGAGATGGGTGGGAGTGTGGTTCCCGTAGCAGGACGGCTGCCAGATCCAGTTCCTGGCCGACTTCGTGAGGTTGGAGTGTGGTCTGCGATATCGGGGAGACTGAAGCTGAATGGGGTGGAGGAGGGGGCGAGAAAGGACTGGCCGGGATATTGGGTGTTGTCGCGTGGGGGGACACGAAAGGACTGGCCGGCCGATGAGCTTGGGTTGGTTGTTGCAGATGGTTGGTCACGAAAGGAATGGGTGCTGCTGGTGCTGTTCGTGCGGTCGACACTTGAGGATGCTGCCCAATGGCTGGTGCTGGGATGATGAAACACACCGTTTCCGCCCTCGTAGCCGGTGCTGGTACCAGGGCGCATAGACATCGCTTCTTGCTTGATCACCAGTGCAGGGTGAGTGCCGTCGAGAGTGTTTGAGACCGCTGCAGCTTGCGCCGCGGCGGCAGCAGCAGCTGCGGCTTGTTGTGCGCGCTTTCCGCGGGGAGCGCTGCCTTTGCTGGCTGCTGTCATACTGGCGTGCAACGACGTGAGCTCCTGCATCATGCGGTCGTTCTGGTCCTGCTTATCGGCGTGGACAGTCTGCGCATGCTGACGGAGGTTGTCGAGACGCGAAAACTGCTTGCCGCAGTGACAGGTGAACGGTCGCTCGCCAGTATGTTTCCTAAGGAACGCATATAATCAGCAAAGACGTGTATAACAACGGTATGAAGCGGCCCAAATCAAGACATAACACGACACCGGGCGAGAGACTAGCGCCGACTGGTGCCACCATCTTTTTCCTCGGATATTGCCCCGACGATGGATGTGCTGGCAGCGTCGTCGCCGTCGTGGTCGACGAGCAGAGTGGGGAAAGGACGTGGTCCACAGGTGTCCACAAGTGTGGTTATGGAGTATACATAGTATAACCACGGGGCCTGATCGTGCATACAGTCAAGTGAAAAGGGGCGTACCTGATGTGCCTGGCAAGATGCTCGCTCCTGCTGAAGACCATTCTGCATTCGCCATAGCCTCTGCACTGGAAGGTCTTGGCTGGGGCAGGACGGTATCGTTTCGTGTTCGCTGCGCTGGAGGGTCCTGTGGCCGAGCTGGACATGGAGGGCGCTCCAAAGAGGCCCGGAGGAGGGGGAGGAGGAGAGACGACGACGGACATAGCGTCGTGTTCGTCGTTCAGGCGCTGTTCGTCGTTGTTGTTTTGGAAGTCGTCGCTGTGGCTGGCGTCGTGGAGGATGTTGTCGTCGTCCATGCACTTTTCAGGTTCAGGGGAAGCGTCCTAGGAGGGAATCGCTTCAACCTAAAAGGTGCCTGGCTTCCCCCTCTCAATTAAGGCAAATCAGGTACAATTTTATTTCGGAGTCTCAATTTTCTGATGGGTTCCGTTTTGTCGGTTCCTCCGCCCATGGCCAGGCACGGCACATCCGGCTCCGACCTATCACACGTCCCAGCCAATCACAGCTGGTTTCCCGACGGCCTGACAGGCGGGGTCGCGACAGACACAAACCGTCAAACATATTTCTCTTGACATGATCCTTGTTTTTCGTGCAGAACACCGCGAAAAAGCCAGACATACGTACGCCACCGAGAAGACCGAGAGTCTAATCGTCTTCCGAGACTCGTCCGTTGCACCACATGAGTCGCGGCATGGGAGTCGGGTTTGATGGGATAATCTGTGTCAGATGTCGGAGTCCAACAAGCTACGGACAGCGCAGACGGAACTGACAGGTGGGTCGACGTCTCGTCTGAAGTTCGCTGAACAACGTCTCGTTTGAATCTCCTTCGTCTTCTCGACGACTCGACTTTCGCGTTTGGCAGTGTAATAATGTGCTGAGTTTGCGCCGCTTGTCCGCGACAGAAAGCCTCGAACACATCAGAGACGGCCGCCGTGATGTTCGCAGTATTTAGCGTATACAGTCAACTATCTCATAATGCATAACTCCCGAGCCCCCAATTTCTCGTCCGCTGCGCCACGTCCCGCGACTATATATTTTTCGAGTACGTAGCAACAACCGTATTCCTTGTATGCATATCTGAGCGCAATCCGGGGCCTGACTTTGGGGAGGCATTTGACCATATCATGCAAAATGTGTTTATGCATTATGAGATAGTTGACTGTATCATGGGACGCACTGGATGGACAGACAGGATGGGCAGTCTAGACTCTCGACCCCGATAAGGAAAGTCAAGATTACAAGGGACGAACGGAAGCAGATACGTACGAGGCAGCCCAGTGGCAGCCCGTCCATCGCACGGGTTGCAGGGATCGCGCGAGACGCCGATGAATGTTCGTGTGTTGCTGCAACATCGTCGCAATGTGGATGTTCCATGTTCCATCGCCCACGTGAGACACATAGTTTATCTCTCCATTCCGAATCCACCAGAGATACGTGCCGTTCTCACCATTATTCCCGCGTTCCTCCGTGGGTCACTCGAGCTGCACACTCGCGCACAACTTGGGTCTTCTCATTCGCAGCTGAGTACGAATGAATTCCAGCCATCGCGGACAGTGGACAGCACCGAGCAAGCGATCTGGATTCTGGGCTCTCTCGGTTTGGGTCCGTCGCCTTCGTGGCGCCAGATGAGTGGGCCGCGGTCTGGACACGGCTGTCAACCAGGCGATCTCGGACAAAGAGAGTTGCTGGCCATCAAACCTGACACACCGATCTCGACATATCCCAGTACGAGCAACTACTCATCCTCTACTCGCCTGCTTCCACAGCCTTTCCTGCAACGAGGCCCTGTGGATCTGCACTGTATCTACACACGTCCATCTCCGCCACAACGGTGCTCGTTCCTAGACTCGCCTCGGCCCCTTATTCACCTCTTCGTACCTTAATTCTCTCGTAACCCACTGACACACATCCCATCTCCAATCCATTCACTCCTTCACAAACCTTCAACAACAACCTTCAACCTCGCCTCGCGATCGCTCACCTCAGCCGCAAACCACTGCTTCTCCCGTCCCACGTGACACCACCCACGCCTCCCATCGTGCGCATCGCTCTGAACTCTTTGACAAATCGCCAGCCAAGAATACGCACTCTTGACACAAGGTCCACGCTAACTTGAATGCGTCCGATGCAATGTACATCGCGCCCCCACGCCCGCATCGCACTTCCCACTTCTTCAAGTTCACTTCGCCCGGCGCCGTCGGTCTTTCGAACAACCTTTACGCGAAATTGCCCAATCTTTCGCCTTGTGCTCGACAGACTCTATCGTGTGCGTCCCATTCCGTACGATCGTCCGTATTTGCAAACAGTGATAGCAGATATACGGCCCCCGATCAATCGTGCGACTGAACGACGTGAACACTTACACATGCCGTATGCGGCAGTAAGTATGTACTTATCTCCATGAGATACTGCTTTGACGAACGCTGCGTGATCTCTGGTCCGGAAATTAAATCTGGGTGTATGATGAAGATGTCTGGTAAGCTTCCAAGACAACTCTAGTCGTTGTTGCTGACATAGATCATCGAATTTGCTTAGTGATGCTGGTGAAGATTCGAAGGCTACTCAATCGAGCGTATGCAGTACATACAGCACGCACGTAATTGAACTCAGCTTTCACCCGTCTCGACGAGGCCAAATTGCATTGTGGATTTGACGGCGCCCGAGGTACACGAGGATCGAACAGCTGAGCGTGTAGTCGTTCTGCTGACGTGTTTGAATGAATTTGCTTACTGTGCCTAGGATGCTACTCACTCGAGCGTATGCTGTACCTACAGCATGCCCTCGTAATCGAGCTCAGCTTTCATCCGTCTCGATTGCACTGAGAATTCGATACTGCGAGGATCGACCAACGAAGCGTAAGTGGCTTCCCGCTACAACAAAGACCACCCTTCTCACCCCTTTTCCTGTTGTATTTGCTTACAGTATACTGTATCGAGCGTATGCTATATCGTATAGTATGCGCACGTAATCGAGCCTAGCATGTACCCATCGCGACAAAGACGTAGCTGAGTTTGGCCACGTCTTGCAAACGATCAAGACGACGATGTAGACAAATTATACCCGGGAATTCACCCGACCTGCGCGAGGATCGAACAACGAAGCTCGTGTGTGCGTGAGTAAGGTACTTGCTGCACCGAATTAGCTGTTCTTGTCTGTTGACTAATTCACTCTTCTCATATCACTCATCGATTTTTGTTAGGTTCCTGAAGATGTCATCTACTCGGTCCGTAGTACGTCGTGGCTACCGCGTACTATACGGGGGCGAGATACGGTGCGGTTTATACTGGTAGAACGCAAATCTCATTTTGTTTCAAAAGCCTCTAACCCAAATGTGAATGTATGCGACGATGATCAACCTCCACAGTGGAACCTATTCTCTACCGCATCGAAATAAACTTCACGAACTGGAAGTACATTCACTTCAGACTGGTACGTACCCAAACCGATCATCGTCGTTCGCCTCGCAAATCACGTCCTTTCGTCTCAGGCACCTGGGCATCGCACTTCCTAACTTCCAAACTCGCTACTTCCGCACATCACACATCTTACCGTGCTTCCCCGCATCCTGTACCGCATCGACAACGTATCATCAAATATCCGGGACGAAGCAACGAAAGCGGAACAAGAACGTCTTGTTCCGCGAGAGAGTTCAACCGGTTGGATTGATGTGAGTATGAGGGTAGCGCACTGTGGTGAGTATGTTTTTTGAATTCGAAGGTTGGTTATTGGAGGCGGAGTTGGGAGTACAGCCTTGCATTTGACGTAGACGTTCAACGTTGGGCAAGGAGCTTCCATACGATGGGGTCGTTTTCGTAGTTCTCAGCGTCTTACCCTGGGTCCACGCAGTTAGGAACTCTTCGTAGCTCCGAACCAGTGACTCGATCGCCCAGTCCTCGATTTGCAACCGGTAAGTATTCGTCTTCTATGCGGCAGAGGGAAAGATCGCTGATACGTCTACTAGTACCTTGATTTTGCTACGCAAATCGCTGACAAACCCGTCCTTTCCAATCGATGCTCGAACCCTTCTCGTCCGTCATCTGGGTAAATTTCGACCGAACAACGGGAGCAACATAGCGTTACAGCTGTGTACGAAGTGCGCCGTGGTCATCTCCAGGTACGCTAAAGCGTTATTGCATAGTCTTCTCTGATTAATGACCTCGCTCCCAGGACCAATGTTCCATCCACGTCAACCCTTGCGCTCTGCACCGACAAACTCGTAAACAGCGCGGCCATGACACTGCTCATCGCGATGGTCTTCAGGTACGCAAAGCGTTACCTCACACAGCTCTCTGATTGAAGATTTCCCCCACAGCGCTCAGTCTTAAATTTGCCATCGACTCGCGCCTCCTACCAAGACATATTGGTCTCACTGTCGCCTCCAGGTGCGCTAAAGCGTCGCCGTGCATACTTCTCTGATTACTGATGCATCTTAGCATGTATTGGCCATCGACTTGCGTGCTTAATGCACGATTTGGGGTAGATACGGCCGTATACTTCTCACCATAGCCGCACGGAAGTACGATCCGGTGAACGTGCATAGATACGACAGGAGTAATGCCCTACAAGTCGCGTCGATACTCTGCTCGCTCATGGAACTTGGCAAGGGTCATGTACAAGAACAAGTCCGACGTCTGCGTAAATCTCGTGCGCGAGTAGTGGCACTGTGAGCTCTTCACTTTACGGTTCTCCTGGTTAATTGACGCTAATACTGCCATAGAAAGTGGCTAGCCGGTTTCTTTTTCCAGTGGGGCATTTCATATGAAACGTAGGTCGTATAGTTTTTGGAACTTTTAGACTTAGGGTAACGATTCTTATCATTCGTCTAGGGTACCATCGTATCACTCACTTCGGCGTTCAGTTAAACGTACGAAGCTTGGCTTGTCGTCTCATCGCGCCAGCAATCGTCGGGACCTCAAAGAACGAACAGTCCGACGTGCACTCTGATTAATGCTCAGCAGCGATTTGCCATTCACCTCCGCATCCTAGCAAGACAACAAGGTTCGATGTGGCCGCAACACTGTCATGGCCTCACGCAAGTCCGATTCGATGAGCGTGAGTAGACGCGACGTGGGTGAGCGGTAGAACTTGAATCTGCTCGCTACCGGTGGCCGGACACGAATCACGCCTGACCTACGCACGCTAGTCGGACCTCTGCGCGCCGTGGATACTGCACGTGAGTAATGACACGGTGAGTCGCCCAGTGTGCGGCCCTCCTCGGTAGTTGACGATAACATGACCACAGAAAAGCGGTTAGCCGATTTCCCTGTGGAGTATTTCATAGCTCGTACGTCGGTCAGTTCTTCAAATTGTCGAGCTACAGCGATAATTTGATAACAATCCAGTCGTATGACTCGTTCGGGCTGCAGTCAGCGTCACAGCTTATCGATTTCCAGGTCCTAAATAAGTAACGAGCAGTCTCACAATCTACACCTGTGTAGCTGTCGATGGACGATACTGTGATCGTTCAGGATCGAACACTTACGGTCAGTCCCACCCTACCCCGTTCGATACTCAGACTGACTGTCTGCTACAGTGCAGAAGCCCAGGCCATTTGCTCGACTGTCAGCGGAGATCGACCGAGAGATAGTATTGGTTGACTCTGTAACGGGACACCGCTGTCTGATGCCTTGGTCGATTTGTAGTACGGTATCGCCGTAACAGGGTACCTTACTACTCTGGTTATGGTGTGTAATTCGCATTTGTAGGATACGCTACGCTCTCGTGGTGATTCTGATGAAGTTGCTGTCTCGATTGCAGATAATCACTCGGTCGGCAAATGATATGAGCTCTATATCGCTTTTGTTCTCAATTATTGTTCGTTAGAGATCTGCGGACTCCAATCGCGCCCATAGCTCCTCCAGTCATACAACATATCGGTGTGCTCGTCGATTCCAGTGGGTATCCGGTTCGATCGTCTACCTGCGAAGTCATTCAAGGGCGAGTGAGCTACTCTCTAACCACGATATACAAGAATCACCTGCCAGCTCACCTTACGGCGTTACCTGTCCGTGCGTGCATATGAAACTCTATCGTACACGTTGACTGACGGCTTGACAAGAGCAGCTACACATCGGGTACAATACTCACAACACTTTTGACAGATCCTACATCGCGGACCACGTCCGCCGCATCTACTCTAAGCCTAAATCTCCAGTGCGTTGACATTCCGTATGAGCTTTAGCACTCTTGATGTTGTTCCCCGCAGGCTGGTGATACAGTTTCCAGACAGATGTGCGGACGTACGGTGACGTGCGAAATGGCCTTCGCTCGTTCAAGTCTGAGCGCGATGGTACCTGGCACTGCGAGAGGATCAGCATATTGCCGTTTCGGGCAATAAACGCTGAGCATTCAACGTTCAACGCTCACCGCTCGCAAACAATATGCATATCGCGTATTACATCAGTATCGCCTCACGGAGCAAAGAAACTTAGTTTTTGTGCGTACCTGACTTCGTTTCGGCCCCTTAATCTATCCTGTCAAGGTATGGATGTCTATGGTTAAGTGCCGTAGGCAGTGCGTGGCGTAACGCGAAGGCGATTCGGACCTATGGTCGGATCCCGCAGCCGTGAGTAGGGCGTTCCATGCCAGCAATCGTTCATTCTGACGCGTCCTCCGCGATTATCTCTCAAAAGATTCAAGCAACTTGGTGAACTTATACTTTGGACAATTGCGGTGGTCCCGTTAGGCTCGATACGGAGTCGTTTGCTTAGCGATACAAGTACAACTGAACGGTGCCTTCGAGGTTGCACTAACATAACATGTCCAGCCATTTCAGGATTGCCTTTACTGCGCATGTCTGTTTCGATTTACTCACTTTTGTTTCGATGCGAGTACTTACTTATTAGTATGTACGTACGTATGCGTGATTCTCATTTTGGATTTGGCTCAGGCCGATGGTATGAGCATCGAGCAGCATTCTTCTAACGATGAGCAGGTTAGTGTGGTGCATGAAATGCAAGAAAGCTCCGCAACCACGGTTTGAACTAGACGTATGCGTCGCACCTACCGGCGTTTCGCATCTCATCCTCCTACGACCACCAGGAGTCCAGGACACTACCTCATCGTGTGTCTTTTTCCGTCCACTACAACAGATGTTGGCTACTACTGCTAACAAGATCACTTGGCCCGAGTCTGAGGCCGCCGTGTCATAACTACAACTACGATCCCTACAACAACAAACTGCTCTCTGTTCACCTCAGCTCATCTTGCTTGCACGACCGCTACTTGCTTTCTCGCTCAATGCATCAATGTCCGACAACTAAGTCTGGGATTGCTCGATGCAGCTTGTAGCAGGACTCGAGCATCGGGAATGAGATGCAACGGAGAAGGCGAACGGTCGACGATATCGGGTTACTTGGGGTCAAAGCAGGTACGTATTCGCTAACATTCATTCGGTGGTCACTCTTTAACATGTTATAGGTCGATTTACCGGTGCTCCCACTCCCGCTCGTTACTATAAACGATTCGGGCCTCTCCACCCATCGGAAACCCGTCTCGTTCGTGCGTCGTACACCTCTACCATCCTCGAGTGTCATCTAATGACGCCACAAAGCTCGCGTTGCCCATAAGGGTCAACATACACATCTATATCGGTGCAGGAGTAGTCTTCTAGCCACGACCACCTCCGCCTCGACACTCGACGCCCTGTCCCCTTCATACCATACTCTCATCTTCCCTCCGGATGCAAATACGATGCGCCGTCGCAAATACCCGCAACAGTGATCCGCATCGACGTCCACCCAGCTTCACACACTCTCCCGACATCGTTTCGCCTCAACACCCCCAGAACTACTCAGCAGACCAACTCGTCACTCAAAATTGTCCGCCAAGTCACCCTCGTGTACTAGTATCGGTCTCACATCATACGCCCCCGGCTCCTTCTTCCCTCCCACTCTCGCCACCTACATCTCACCACGTATCGCACCTCCCCCACCAGACCCCTCCCACCCACACGCCCTCGCCTACGTCGAAAAGCTCGAATCCGAACTGCAGCAACTTCCCGTACTACATGAATTACGCACAAGCGACGACGCGTTCGAGTGGTACGAGACGAGGCCGTATGTTGACGTACCGAAAGAGGAACTTGTGAATAGTCTGACGGCGGGGACGTTGAGAGGTCCCAGGAGGTTGGCGCTGCCTCCGTTGTTTAGAGCGAGGAAGGACAAGAAGGCGAGTGTGGTGGTACTGCATTCGGGGACGGCGTTGTGTGGACATGGGGGGATCGTGCATGTGGGGATGTTGGCAACGCTGTTGGATAAGAGTCTGGGGAGGACGGTACGTGTCTGGTCTCTCTCACCGTCGGCGTGTGCTTATGGAAAGCTTGCGTAGGCTTTGCTCAACCTTCCTGAGAAGATCGGGGTCACCGCGACGCTGAACTTGAGTTATCATGCACACACTCGGGCCAACCAGGTACGCTGCCATTCATCTCCTCGTGCGGTTCACTCAATCACATCGACTCTTTTAGTTCGTCGTTATCAAGACCTTCGTCGACGAGCAAGCGGATAGGAAGGTACGGGTATCGGGTCGTATAGGGGACGTTGAAGGAAAGGTCCTAGTCAAAGCGCAGTGAGTCTTCTTTGTTTCTTTGCACTTTCGCTTCCCCCTCTTCCCAGTTCTGCACCATCCTGCGCCTTCTTCTCATTCTTTCGCCATGCTCGCTGTGCATTCTCGTCTTCACGCCCTCCATTGCCTCTGCTCGTTTTGCGCTTTCACTCTCCCATCTTGTCCCATTCTCTCGTTCGCCTTTCCACTGTCGTACTCTGCCAGTGTCGTATGCGCCGCTACATTTCCCCCACCCCACGCCATTTTACATCATCTCCATCTACCCTCCTGCTCTCTCCGTTCCTCTTTACACCGCCGTTCTCCACCTCCCATCGTCTCCGCTTCCCGTCGTTCCCTTTCATTATCCCATTTCACGCCGGTCTATCCCATGCGCCGTCCCATTCTCTCGTCCACCTTTTTATTGTCGTACCCTGACACTATGGCATATGCCGCCGCACTTTCACCACGCCATGCTATCCCCATCCACCATCCTCTTTCCGTTGCCTTTACACCCCGTTATTCGTGTTCGTTCAATGCACCTCGTCCATCGTCTCTGTTGCCCTTTGTTCGCTTTCTCCCTCTCATCCCGTCTCATTCTCGCATCCTCGCACTCCTGGTATAATCGCACCCCTGGCATAGTACCCTTGCTCCTCACCGCCACTCGTCTCCTCGCCTTCTCATCCTCATATTCCGTTCGCTCGCTTGCTATCCCGCTCCCATACCCTCGCATTTGCGCTGACGCCGCCGCATCCTCCCGACTATGGTCGCACCCTACCCTCACTCGTTCTCTCGCCATCCTATTCCCCGATTCCACTGCTCGCTCACCTCTCAATATCATGCCCTCACGTCCGCTGACTGGGCACCGTCCCATCTCACTTTTCATTCTCTCGCGCTGCGCCTACTTCCACTCCATCCTCTCGTCCACTTGCCCGCTCATCGTCTCACTCGCCTTCAGTCTCGGACGTCCTTTCAAACATCTCCTTTCGCGTTCTTGCCTTCTCTCGCAACTTCTCCAGTCTACTTCCTTTTTTACCCCGTTCCTCTGACCGAACAACGATTGAACTAACACTCCGTCTCCTCATTTAACAGAGCTCTCTTGGTCCGGCCCCGCTACGCCACGATGCTCAGCTCGCAACGACTCCATCGCCATCTCGGACGATCCCTTCCTGATCCTAGCGAGCCTGCGGTCGAAGAATCGCTGGCACCTTCGCCTGCGCTGGCACCTGCTCCGCCTAAGGTCGAGTAGGCAACCGGACAAGTACTAGCGAGGGTATACGGTGACTGTGACGATGGGCTCATACGCTCACGCTCGGGCAAACCAGTGCACAGCGCATATGCAAAGAGCACTGGCGCACTTCACTGAGAGCGTGGCCAGTCATTGCCTGAGCGGACACGCTGGCGCATGATCCATTCAAAGCCCAGTACGTGGGCTTCCGTGTGTCGTCGCCCGATTGTGGGTGAGTCTGAGCACACGCAAATACGACGAACATGTACCATCTATGTTGGAGGCGTGACACCCGATGAAATATGGGAGCGAAGCCGTCTGACGAGGCACCCCCTCGGTTTGTACGGTGCATTCGTAATGGTACGTCGCTGCATCAATAATGTTGTATAAACTCACTATATCTGGAACAACACTACTAGCTCGCGCATCCCACATGGCTCTCTTGGCGCTGGACAATATAAGAGGTAGAGGTGGCCAGCTTAGCCGGCGATGGGCAACTCGCGAGTAGGCGCGAACATCCAGGCTTGCATGCCTGCTTAGTGGCCGCGCTGCTGGAAGTATCATCAATCTTGTGCACAACTGCTCGAGTTGCAAGACGGCCGACTTAGCCGGCTATAATGTACCTGGGTGTCTATTTCTCGAGTACGCTGGGCACTCAGCTTTCTTCAGAGGTCTCGAGCAGGGCCAAGTCGGAATTCCTGTCTGCTCAAGTGCAGCAGCTCAAGATGGTTGGCTCAGCCAGCCGTGGTGTACTTGTGTGGTGATTTCTCTAGTCTCAGGACTCTGGTGCATGGCAGTAAGGGGATGGAAACTCTGACAGTTTGCAATGAAAGATATTAAGTTGTATTGACAAAGATGTAAGTTATTGCAAGCTAAGGTCACTATCTC
This sequence comes from Irpex sp. M6601, assembly GCA_037039805.1. Taxonomy (NCBI): domain Eukaryota; kingdom Fungi; phylum Basidiomycota; class Agaricomycetes; order Polyporales; family Irpicaceae; genus Irpex; species Irpex sp. M6601. The sequence goes on along the minus strand of JAXQGN010000224.1, from coordinate 969 downwards.
TACTGTTATTGACCAAAATCGTTCTAGCTAGTGCATGAACCTAGATCTACTATATGCTTCAGTCACAGAACATTGTGTAGGGCAATAACTGAAGCATTTACCTTATTCTAATTATTGGTCGTGCTGTCTGTCATCTCTACATCTTCAGACTCTGGTTCAGCCATGATAATATCCTCAACTGATTCGTTCACATAGAATTGCAACTCAGTCAGGCTGCCTGTGATCTTTATGTTCACTGCAACATTGATGTTGCCATGTGTGACATGAAGACAAATTGGAGCAGGTTTGTCCAGCTTCAGATGAAATGATGTCAGTGGTGTGCTTTGGTGTTCTGTTAAAAACTCACTAGTACATTGACATTGACTTCTGTCATATTCGCTTGCTTGAAAATAGTCACAGAGATGGGAGCTTTACATAGAAATAGAAATGTGAGCAGAAAAACTTCAAAACAGATAGCAACTAACCTTGATTGGTGAGTAATGTGAAAATAAGAACTTCAAAGTAAATGATAGGTGAAGGATAGTGCAAGACTGCAAATGACTAAGAAGACTTATGTACTAGCTCAGTCACAACTTAGGGAGGAAGATGAGAGATGAGAGCATACTCAGCGAGAGTTTATATAGATTTCAGGAATTGTGCACAGACCATTTGATTTAGGGCAGGTCAGTCAAAATAAATTTAAATAGTGGTGCCACAAAATAATGGTGCCACATTCTGCTTGTCATTAGTGAGCTGGCACTATTTCCAACAGAATGATTATGTAATATTCTAAATGTCAAGATGTCATCTAATCACATTTCTTATCTGAACTGTAAAACAGATAAGATAAGCAATGTAGATAAGATTGTGTGCTATAGAAAAGAGTACATAGGATTCAATGTTCAGAATGCTACTATGAGGTACGCTAGGCCTTGCCAGGCCCTAGAAAGCCGCCGAGCCTGGGCTAGGCGCGCAAGCAGGCTCTGCGCC
>JAXQGN010000223.1:0-42490 GCA_037039805.1 Irpex sp. M6601 | reverse complement strand
TCATCTTCCATTTGCTCATCCTGTACGCCGGGTGTCGAGAGACAGGGAGTAGGTGAGTACCCATTTGGACACGATATACGGGGCACGCACCATCCTGGTTTCCCTGGCGACGTTGGAAAGGGGACTGGTCTGCCAGCCTGTTATTGAGCCGGGGGACAGCCTGAGATGAGCTGCCTGGGAGGGGCATCGTGGAAGTAAAGGACGAAAGAGGAGGGGAGGTAGGGGAGAAGGAGGGACGACTTTATATTGTACACGAAGGACGCGTACGTCATTGATTGGAACATCGGTGGGCGGGGATCGACGCGACGATTGGCATTGACGAGGGACGGGCGTGGATGTGCTCTTGAGCGCGGGCCGGTTGTGGGCCGTCCAGAGCGACGTGAAACTGCCTCTTACGGCAGTAGTGAGCTGCATTGGCACTACTCGCGTACTAGGACCTAGAATGAAAATGTCTCCCGTGCACGGGCTTCGACGCAGGATTTCCAGTTAGATGACAAGGGCTGTATAGTCTCGCGCTCACGGGGATTCATACCAGCTGAAGGGGGTTATGTTGGAACGTACATGGCACTCGCTGAGGATGCACAGTGCTGCACTTGTCGCGAGAGATGTTTGTTGCATATCTTGAGAGCTTGAGTGAGATTCCAATTAGGTGAGAGCGACGGTTACTTGCCGGAACTTGCTATTGGCAGAAACAAGCCGATTAGTACACGGCGCGGTATGACTCGGACACCTGAGGTGCGACACGCAACATGCTCGATAGCTGTCGCAACGAGGAGCGCCGTGTCGTAGAATTGTGTCGGTGGTAGAAACGAGTTCCGATGTCGGTTGTGAAGCCCACGACCACGTGCCATTGCAGGAAATACGGTGTCATTCCAATTCTATAGCTACACGCACTGGCAGGTAGTAGTCGACGTCAAACATATGCGAACACGTGCCCAACGAGGTATACATGGCGTCCAGAGTCGTGTTTTGATATCCTCCACTGTAGGTGAGGAGTAGTAATGCAGAACGATGTGTGCTGAGCAGGTGTGCGCGGCTATGGACGTGCTGACTGCTGGCATATGACGCGAATCCTTGGATGGAGAACTTTGACGCCCTTTTCCATCCAAGGATTCGCGTCATTTCGTCTTACGCATACGTCCCGCCGATCCGCCCATGAAGAATCGCGTGGACGAGTGGAAACGACGCGCGTCGCCAGTCATATTATTTCGTAGATATTTTGCGATGTAGACGGTAGAACGTACCTCATACAGTTGATCTCCATTTGGCAAGACGGCGGGAGCGGCGCGTGCGGACAGACATGGGGTGCGACGACCGACGGCCGTGACGGTGACGGCAGACGTTGGACAGTGACGGTAAGGAACAGACAGTGGCAGACACAGTGGATGCTCGCAACCTGGGCAATGAGCCGGGAAACGGTGAGGGCGGACGGACTGCACGCAGCGACGCCTTGCGTGCAGTTAGTTGATCAACGGTTTCTCCATTTGGCAAAACGGCGGGAAGCGGCACGTAGGGACAGATACGGGCTGCGACGACCGACGTGGGCAGAGAGTGACGCGGCCAGTGACAGTGACGGCAGACTTTGTCTGGACAGAGACAGTGGGGAGTGACGGCGGACGTTGGACAGGGAACGAAGTACGTGGGTGAACCGGGAATGGGCCATGGGTAGGACGAACCGGGATGGAACTTGCTGATCGGAACAAGGTCACTGGTTCGATCCCGGTTCGAAGGATTTTTGTTTTCTTACCATTCTAGAGGTACCTACGAGCTCAGATTTTGTAAAAACAAGGAGGAAGAGGCCAGAAGGAAGGGAGGAGGAAGGAAACAAGGCTGGCATCACCAGATTGGTCCACATCCGCCCAGAGTTACAGACAAAATTTGGCCATATCTGGCAATCAGCACAACGTCGGTTCGATCCTGACGCATGTCACTCTCGTTTGGAAGGGCAGCGTTCGTATTTATGGCTTTAAATAATCAGCAGTACGCTTTATACGCCAATGGTATTAATTCACCGGGTATTGCCTGGGTGAAAGGTTCGATGAGCTTTTGGATTCAGTGCTTTCTCAATCCACAACGACTCATAGAAACGATCTGAGCAGGCTGAATAGAGCATAGCTCTGATTCTATTCATAAGTACACCACTATACCACATCGTGTCTGGTGATATAACATTCTAAGAGATATGAAATCTAGACCGTGACCGTAACCAATGGTCACCAATCGCCCCGCTGTTGTGTATAGCAGCGGGCTTTAACCTCTATGGCTTGTTTCTGGAAAGGACCACGCTAACCATCTGTCTGCAGTGTTAGCATATAATACAATCGGTCGGCGTAAAGATCCCTAGCATACCTGTGGTCGCACTACCGGATTCATTCTTACTCTTGTCAGGGGCCTCGACCCTCGTGCGTTTACTGCTCGAAGGAAAAGGCATGGCGTTGGCGCCGTCTAAACGCTTGTTTACTGTAGGTCCAGCCTTCTTCTTGGTACGCGACGAGGAGGCATCTGACTTGCCCTTTGCAGCTTGGTTCTTAGCTGGCGTATGCTCGTCACTGTAAACGCAGAGGAAGCCGTGTGAGCACCAACCAACCCGCTTCAAGTTTCTCAACCACTAGCTGGAGAGACATACCTCGTCGCAGCAGTGCTGGTTGCTTCCTGTTGAGCGGACATCGTGCGCGTTTTCTTGGGGTACACAGAGCACAATGAGGACCATTTTATAAGGACTCACCAAACCCTAAAATTTTCCAGTGGCCGTCCTCCTTTGAAATGGTCGCCACTTCCCAGTTGCCGTTAACTTAGAGTACGACGCCCGACCGCTGGCGAGTGTTACGTCTACCACACAACCGCGCATCTAGCGGGTGCTGACCTCCGTGCACTATTGTGTATAATTCGACCCTGTTTGACGGATCTGCTTTCTTCACCTGAGCATTTTGGTTGGTTTACAATAGGCCTCTGCAGGTCGAGAGGGCTCAAGCTCTTGTCTCTCAAGGTGGCCTACCTCGCTTCCACTTGCCCATGGATGCCGCCCCTCTCGTAAGAGAATGCAGCAGTACTTCTGACAAAGAAGATGCATCTGCCGAAAGTCACTTGAGAGGAGGGGAAGCTAAGCTATGCAATAAGCTCAACGGCTACAGAGAGATTTCCGACTTGCCAGGTTTGCCTAAACCTTAGTATTGATCGTGACCAGGAGCGAGGTCGTGGCGGAAGGAGTTGATAGTTGATTTCCGAGAAGGATTACTAGCAAGATAGAGTTAGCATCGATATGTATGGAATTACCGATCGCGTCGCAATTTTGTCAATGGTCGTACCTTGCAGTGTGATACATCCAGAGGGTTTCGTTCGGATGCGCGCTGCTGGACAAAGTTATCCTGCTGGCTGCCGGGGGACAGGAAGAAAGTTGACTGCCATGCATACCAGCTGTGTTCATATCCAAGTAGACGGTATGTGAGAAAGTCTGTAGGGCATTAATCGAGCTGGCAATGAAGGAGATCTCTACCCGAGAAGCCCGTAGAACGCACAAGTGTGACAGCGTGGTCGGAAAATTCATGCAGAGTAGTAGAGGCGCACACTGTGTATTGGCCGTTGTCTAACAGACATGTCTGTCGCGTGTTTACTAATGGTGTAGTTGTGGCGGCTTCCAATCCGCAAGCCACGCCTTTACAAATTCAACCTCTTGACTGTGGATTGTCGCGATGACGGGAGGCTCAGCCGAATGGTCGGCCAGCCCGTTCTCGTCCCAATGGTGTACAGCACCTACAGAACAATAAACATAAGTTAGGGATATTGCTTTGTATGGCAACACGTACCAGAGAGCAGCTTGAACGGTCTGATAGCGGTGTCTGGCCGTTCCTTGGCATCATCGCTGTGGGCAGTGTTTGGTCTCCAAGGATCCGCTGCAATATAAAGAGCTCAGACTGGAGTCGATGAGCGAACTATTCTTAAAGTGAGCTCACCCTGACCGTCGACAATTGCCAGCCTATCGGCGGCGATATTCAACCCACCGATCGCGTTCACAGCTTCAACGTCTGGTGTCTCAGGGATAGCAAAGTGCTCTCCGGGAGGGTACGCCTTCGCGGATGCACAAAAAGTCGTCATGTGTCGCGTCATCACAGATAAGAGATTCCCAACTCACAAACTTGCAAATCTGGCTAGCATAATCCAAAGTTTGAAGCTTAGAGATGATCCGTGGATGGCCAGGTGGCGGAGCCGTCTATAATATGTCAAGTTACGTTCAGAGCAACTTAACATAGCCTCAAGGGTAATCCTGATAATCACGGGGTACTCACAGTAAAGAACCCCCATTGAGTGCACACTTGGAAGTTCCATAAACGCCACGTTTGGGACAGGTCAGTCTGACTGTAGTCGGCCGGGTTGAAACTTCCGAAACACTGTCCAAAGTAAACTGTGAGAAACTATACGTAGACGAAGTCTCCAGTACAAACCTCGTCTTGGGAGGTGCTCTGAGGACATTGAGATGCAATCGTCTATGAATGCTATTAGCTTTGCTAAAATTACGTTGGCCATAGAACTCACCCGAGTAACGTAGGAAGCATAGTTGAGAGTGGCATTACTGACACGAATTCCTGGCGCGATCTCGGATGTCCCATTGCTCGGAGTCCCGAGGGCAGTGCAGAATTTATCAAAGTCAGTAGTCGATTGAGACGGATCCCAGTTTAAGTCCTGCCAGTCACCAAGAGGTGCCTAGAACAGATTCGATCAGGGTTCCTCTGTGCAGATCTACCACGACCTGCACCCAGGACTTACGGAAATCAGAGAGGCAACGTCCGCATCGTGGGTGACATTCGGCAAGCCGTATAGTGCCTTGATAGCTTGGCGCGTTGCGTTTGACTTTTCTAGTAAATCATCAAACTCTTCGACGGCAACCTCTAGTTGTTTGACGCAGTTTGCAGGTGCAAATTGCCTGATGATGTCCATATACTGCCAGTCTGATACAGTCGCATATACAACGCCGCTTGACGCGATAGCACCATAAACCAGGTCAGGATACAGCACACGCATCATTGCAGAGCGAGCTCCAGCATATGATCCCTGCTTAAATATGAACTGGCTGCTTTTCTATCAAGAGTTTCAAAGAAACGTACGCCGTAATAAATCCAAGGTGTTCCGGGGGCTGTGATATTTGTCGAGATGCCAGGCACCTTCACATTTGCCATGAAATTCGCAGAATCCGCAAAGGCTTGCTTGTTATTCAACCAACTGCAAGATATGAGCACGTGCAAGCTACAGTCTGGACACACGCACCGAAGAGAATCCGTAGTAAAATTGGCAACGGGTACCGACTTTCCATAGTAGCGGTGCTCGAGAACTATGCCGAGCCCACCAGTCGCGTTGGCAAGAATCTGCACGACGCCTTGCTGCAAGTAAGGTAAGCGTCCCGTGCCGCTGCTTTCTCCAGAATCTAACACGATAACAGGGCCTCCTGGTTTGTAGTAGCGGTCGTCGACCCAGTATCGTTGTTGAAATGTGAAACCGGTGTCTGCAAAGTGATCTAGAGGCTGGGTGAAGTTATACTGCGGAAACGATGGCGCCGCGGCTGATATCGCTGACTCGATGCTGTTGGGTTGAATGGTGCCCTTGTTTAACCTCGATAACTTGAACCTCGTCGCAGGATTGAGCAACGATATGGCCTGCGCTTGTCCGACAAGAACGAAGATGAGGCCAAGTGAGAGTTGACTGGCAAACGGCGACATCTTAGGACGAGAGAGCAAGGGACCTGAAGGCCCTCTGCTCCGGTTCAAGGCCCTTTATAGCTCGAACACGGCATCCACACCACAAGGATGTAATACGGCTGTAACAATGCACCACATGGTAAGAAGCATCACTCCGCCCGAGAATCCTGTTTGGGCCAAGAGGTGGTGCATTGTTGGTATCCTTACATACTTGTCGCGTGCTCAACACTGATGAAACTTCGAAACTAGTTCATAAGTTCTATCTAGGTGTGTGCACCATGGTGTGAGCAGTTGGTTCTACAAGATAGAAGTCATCTTACCTCTTATACGGTATACCCGATGAATGTGCGAGAGAATCTGGGTTAGTGCACCTCAAGTGCACCTGGTAAGAAGACTCATGGAACGCATGAAGGCGACATCTTGCGCGTGTCAACGAGACACGAGACACAACTGGACTCGGGACCGCCCTTCTAGGACAGGATCTAACGTTGAATTTCTGGTGGAGGTGTCATGGTTGTCACTGTGAGTACGTCGGTACTGTAGCGGGTTACATGACTCAGACTTACTGCGAGAGTCATCAAATTTAATCGACCTGTACTTGCACGGATGCCCTCGCTGCAAAGATGTCCTATCCGTGGAAGGATACATCAGATTTTCGGGACCAAGTCATGGTTTGCATTCAAGGTGGGTGAGGGCTCAAGCGCTCATGACGCTGGTCCCTTTTGGCAGCAGCGAAAACTCGAAAGGGCTGCCGCGGGCTGGCAGCAGGGATCTTGCTCTCAGAGTACAAGTCTCACTAGCAATTTGAGAACGATATTCATGCATTTTCATAGGAATCAATATTGTGTACAACGGTGACGAAGCGACACAGGGAGCTTCAGGCGCCTAAGTATTAGCTAATCTTCCGAAAAAGGTGATTCCTGCGGCTTAGACGCGTATCGCTATTCGGTCAGGTAAGCTTGCTCTGAGAGCAAGAACTTTCAACTTGAACTTCGACGTTCTCACTGGCATGCTCTGGTCATATCATCACCAAGCTCGCCGTATGTGCACAGAAGAGATTGTCAGCGCAACTTGATAAGTTCTGTTTGACTGCACCTTGCATTCCCGGTTTAAACCGTGAATACTCAAGTACAAAGTATAGTTGCGCCAGAGGCCGGATGCACCGAGTCTCGACGACCCTCACTGATTATGGTACGGCATCCGTCGGGACTACATGGATGTTGCGTCCGAAGCCAAGGCTGATCACCTTCTCCTGTTTATCTAGCATCCAGGGTCACATCTGCTCAATCTCCTCGGTGCACGTTGAACGAGAATGGTATGTCCCTCAGCCATTATCGGAATTCCGAATTCTGTCGTTCTCATGCAATCACCATCAGGCACTAGCTTCTCCTGCACAATGTGGACATGCTGTATAAATCAGATATTTGATAGAGTAAACAGCAATACACTGCGTACGCAGCGGTCGGTAGCCACTCTTGGCTCCCGTTCTCCAACAGAAACAGTGTTTTGGTGCATCAACCAGGCTTGGGGGGCCGACTGCCTCAATTCTGGTTTCATCTCACGTCTGTCATGGTATTCGGCCGCTGAGACGAGTAAGCAGCTCTTCTGTTTCGGCGAAGCCGACCACCGTGCGGCTCTCCGGCGAAGGGCAGTGTTTCTCGGTAAGCTCAGCTATGCCTCTCACGACTATGTTACGTAGAAGCCCTTGGGCGTAAATCCGCGTCGTTAGGACTTGACTGGACGTCAGGTGCATCTAATTTATCGACATAGAACGTCAGCGTCGCTTCCAGTACAAGACCATGATGCATATTACCCTGGATGAAATATGTGTTATCTGTCAAAGGTTCGCTCCTAAACCTTTGCCGTGTCTATGACACTAACCAAATGTTGTAGATCATCTCCATTTTGGAGTAGGAGTGCACATGTACCTTGTGTCTACTATTCGAAATCCATGCAGGCACAGCTCTGATTCATTTCTTGGTCGGTCTTTAGCACCACCATGAGAAAGGATTACATGTGCTCGTAGAAGGTTCAAGGCGGTGTGGCGGCATCCTCCCCGTCTCTCCAACCAGATGAAGGGGGATTGTAATGGCAAACAACCTACCTTACTCATGTACAGCTCTCAGGCGCATTCGGAGCCGTGTCATAACCTGTCACCGCCTCTTGTTCCCATCTTTTCATGGCAAAGACCGATCATAGCTCATGAACCGGGCGTATAAAGTCTGAGAGGGAACGAGGTGTTCGTTCAAGCACTTGCTCGTGCTCAACATGGCTCGTCTTACCCGGATCGCCTTCCTCTTTTCCGCCCTCTCATTCCTCAACAGCGTCGTAGTCGCGTCTCCCGTCGCTGACCCCGAGGTTCATGAGTTCCTCACGCGCAACGATCCGGCTGTAAGGCCTCTTGCCAAACGACAGGCCAGTGGGTATCAGTCGCGTCACTTGCGACCCATGGACTACGTGCCCAATGCCAAACGCGACGGCTCGACACTTGACCTGGGCAACATCGCGACATTCGAGGGCGACCCGCAGCCCATTCGAGGCGCATTGGGCGATACATTCCTCAGCTCTAGCAACCATGCTATGGACAAGCAGAATATAGACAATGTGGCGGCTCCGCCAACGGACGCTGGTTAGTATCTATTCTCATGATATCACAGCTTCCCTGCATGCGGTTGTGCCTCGAGAAGCAACGCTTACCATGTGGCTCGTTCCTAGGAACCATCCCTAATCTCAAGTGGAGTATGTCTCTATCACATACTCGACTGCTCAAGGTGCGTCTTTTTTGCGGCTCCTGTGCAATTTGTCATAGTCTAATTGTCTATTCCAGGGAGGTTGGGTTCGCGAACAAGTGATCACGGATCTTCCCGTGTGTATGTAATCATTTCCCATAAAGTCCAATGCCTTCCTTCTCATTCGTCCTTACAGCTAAAGACCTGGCTGGAGCTGAACTACGTCTGTCGCCCAACGCCTATCGAGAACTGTAAGAACCGACTGATAATCGTTATCTTCACATGAAAGTGGACTGAACTCTTCTCAGGCATTGGCACCGTGTCGCAGAGTGGGGCTACATCTTGGGTGGTACTGGCCGTATCACTGCGGTGGACGAGGATGGCCGTAACTTCATTTCCGACATCAAAGGCCCAGTCAACGGCTCCGATCCAGATATCTACTAGTACGTATCCTCCTTACCTGACGCATGCTGAACTGTCACCGACGTGTATCTTGCTTCGTACTCTTTAGTTTCCCACCCGGTGTCCCACACAGCATCCAAGCCCTCGGAGATGGCCTGGAAATCCTGCTCATTTTCGCAGACGGAAACTTCGATGCGACCGGCACGACGTTCATGCTTTCCGACTGGCTTGTACATACGCCGTTGGGAGTCGTCGCGAAGAACTTTGGCATGAACGCGACCCTACTTACCAAAATGCCTGCGAAGGACCCCTACATGTTGGAAGCTACCGCACCACCCCCGCCTCTCGGTGAGGCGTCCGAAGAGGCCGTGAAGACTCCACAAGGCTATACTCCTGCCAAGTATGTCTTTGAGCTTTCCAAGCAAGAGAAGACGATGGCTCCTGGTGGTGGTGGATGGGTTAAGATTCAGGACTCCGTCACGAACTTCCCTGTCTCCACTCAACTCGCCAGTGCCTTAGTGTATGTGGAACCCAACGGCATGCGTGAGCTACACTGGCACACTGCTGATGGTATGTCCAATGGTGTATTGCTGCTCCGTGAAGCAATGATTGACGGATTGGCTCTTTCATTGCAGAATGGCTTTACATCATCAGCGGTACAGGGCGAGCCACCGCCTTTGCAGGGTCTAGCAGTGCCAGGACATTCGACTTCCAGGTATGTAGTATCAGTTCACTGTAAACTTGTAATAATACTAAATATAACACTGTTAGGCTGGCGATACCGGTGTCTTCCCCGTGTCATATGGTCACTACATGCTCAACCTCTCACCTACCGAACCGCTCATTTTCCTCGAGCTGTTCAAGGCGCCTCGATACGTCGACTTTAGCGCGACCCAATGGCTCGCACTCACTCCCCCTCAGATTGTGGCTGACCTTCTTAACATTACTACGGAAGCTGTCTCGGCTCTGAAGAAGGAGAAACAACTCCTCGTTGCTTAGATGATTCGTACTAGTAAAGTTGTATATTTTGTTTGACTTACTACTCATTCGCGTTCCAACCTATTAACTACTTACATATATCTAAGTACACCTTTGTATCACTTTATCTAATGTACACCTTCATCGCATGTATTTCGTGCTCATCGTTCAAATTTACATCTACATTTCTGGTTTCTCTCTTCCGAGTTCGAAGTCGAGGTCGGCGCCTGTCACAAATACGTCGGTACATGTCACGGACTGTCACGCATCTTCTCGGTAGACCGTGACAGAGTTTCCTTCCGTGAATTCGACCTCGAGCTCGTCGTCCACGTTCCCGCCATGGTTGCTCGTTCCATCCTTGCTCGCCGTCTCAGACAGTCCGGACTACAAAGGGTAGCGTACAGAGCAGCTTCGACAGCCCATGCCACGAAAAAACTACCCGAGAAACATCATTCAGGCTCTTCCACACCTCCACAGCAGCCGAACGCCCCTCCACCTCAGCGGTCGTGGCTCACTGAGAAGATTAGAGCATCTCCCACGGCAACGAAGTTCTTTGTAGGCTTAGCGACACTACTTGGATACAACAGCCCGAAGCAGATTGCCGCACGGAGGTCACTTGCGCTGTATGAGCAGGTTTGCGTGCCGAAAGCAGACGAAGAGCAGCATTTCTGGCAAGAAGGTGCGTAACTTATCAACCCAAACTGGACTTGCATTCCTTGTAATTTTACTTAATAAGGTCTCTTGTTGAACAGAGTGTCGCCTGCCACCGACATTCCAATCGTGGTTCACCGTGACAAACCTACATGTGTGGCTACTCACGGTCCGATTACGAGACCTTCCTGAACCCCTCGGAAAATACTACATTCAGAGTTTGCTGGACCATTTCTTCATCGACGTAGAATGGCGTGTACGAGCTGTTCTCCAGCCCTCTGTACGACAGCGCGTCGCCAAAGCTGGCCTTCCAAGTTACTCCACGACTAACTTCTACACTGTTCCTACGATTGACAAAAAGCCGCGCGGGGACGCTCCGGAGAGACTTGTGACGCGTCAAATGAAGATCTTCAAAGAGCAGTGGGCGGGTATGGGCATGGCATTTGACCTTGGGTTAGTGCGAGGAGATGCGGAGCTGGCCGCGGCTATATGGCGGAACTTCCTTGGCGCAAGAGGTGCGAGGGGGATTGTCTATCCGTCATCAACAAACAAACCCACGTTCCGGCGATCTGTGAATCTTGTTGGTGGCGAGATTGAGAAAATCTCGGAACTAGACAAGAAAGGACTGGAAGCCGAAGAATCGAGAGATGACGGGTCTGGTGTTCACGACTTCTCTCCGGATGAGGCAGGTCTATACGTACAGTATCCCGAGCTTATGGCGGATATGGCTCGCTATATGCGCAAGGAGCTCGTGCGTTTAGAAAACATCTCGGACGATCAGATTCAAGGCAAAAACGGGGAATCTGTGCAACTACTGCGATTTGGAAAACTAAGGGAGTAATAACCCGCTCGTGCTGCTGTCGTTGTTGTCGTGAGTTCAATTTCGTGTGTAGTGTTGTATGCGTAATGATGGTCGCTAACTTCTGCCCAGTACGTTATTTATAATAGAGCATACCGGAAATGTATAATGTCCTTGCTCAGTAGCGTCTATGACTATAATCTCATCTTGGATCGTCAGCAGAGCCACTCTTCTACGATTGCTTCACCTCTCAAGATGCCGGAGTCAAACCGAGGAACTCCCGTACTGCTTGCCTCTTCGCTGCTGTATCGCCCTTGATAGGCAGCCCATACGACTTCAGCAGTTGCTCATAACGCTCCTCTACGGGGGCTATCAGATTGAGCTAGGCTATGGAGCATAATTCCTACGTACTCGTAAGGTGTTCGAATTCACCCTTCGTGGCAGGGAAGTTTGGCGGTATCTTCCCGTTTGCCATTACCAAAGGCGTTATATGCACCTTATTAGAGTTGATAACGCTGTTCTGTAATCGCCCGTAAAGACGAGCTTGGCTGGACGATCAATAATATGACGGTGAGTCCTGCTCTGACTTATGCAAATATCTCGCTTACTCCAGCTTTATGATCTCTCCGAACTGCTCAAGCCGTTGCTCTATGCCTTGCAAACGACCCTCAAAGCCCTCCTGGTCAATCTGAACATCGTATGCCCGCTCCTTCTCCTTATCGGACCGTCGCCCATGTTCAAGGAGGTAAGTCACCTGCTCCTTGAGCGACTCTAGTTCTTGCTCGAGTTTATCCTGCGCTTGCTGGATGACTGCGATCGCCTCGGGCGTAACGCCAGCACCAGAGGCAGGAATAGCTGGAATAGCGGCGAGAGCTTGGGAAGCAACAGAGAATTGAGTTGCCAGGGTGCTGAGGGACGTGGAAATGGAGTTGGTCCATGCGTCTGTGTTCGCACGTCCTGGCGAGTTTCGCGCGATGGTCGTTAGCGGCGAGACGATGTCAGTAGGCGGCGTGAGTGGTGTTGGCGCATTTGGGTCAAAGGATGCAGAGAATGGAGATGCTGGCTCTTGTGGTGATGCAGGGGATGACTTCGGCGCGGGATGCGGTGTTCCACTTCGTTGCCGTTCGGCGTCCTCGCCCTCTACGAGTGTTGACCGTGAATCTTTGGTATCAAGGCTGGCCATGACGGACTCGCGCAGGCGGTGTTGTAGTGGTATGGTGTGGTATGGTATTCGCGAAGGTGAGGAAGGCAATAATATATGTGTGCACCGCGCAACGTCATTCTCACAGATGCAGTGTCATGGGCATATATAGGATGTCTGCGTTCCCGGGCAATCCACGGTGGGTAAGAACTTGTATCGCCCCTCGGAGCCGCTGGACCTATGTGGGAATATATCGAAGTTGTCCCGAAACCCGATGGGAGCTGTTTGGTTGGTCCGCATTGTATTGGTGCGCACTTTAATTGACTCCCGCGGTACCTCGTCTCCAGAAGTACATACACTGTCCACGTAGCCAGGTTACCAGTTTTTGCTTCTCAGGACAGACAGGTTTATCTGCGAATCGATCTACAAGTCGACCTCACACTCCGTAAGGTTGAACCGTTCATAATACCACGCCCCTGTGGGAATATGCGTTGCACACCGTTGGTGCGATTGGGTATGGAGCGTGCCTACCAGGACCCTGCCTCTATGACCTCGATACATTGACCTGCGTCATACAATTCGGGTTTCACTGACCTTGCATCACACAGTTGGTCTCATTTCAAAGATGTGGCACTGCATACTGGCATGTCTGATAACCTTCCCGAGCGGTTCTTCGTATGTCTCTCCGACAATCGTGCACGGTTTGTCTTTCAGGATTCCCACCAACGTGATGTTTAGCTGATGCTCTTACGTGCTATACCCTGCAGATTACAATATCATAGTAGGTCTCGAACACTAAAACATGGGGCGAGCTCAGGCCAGTGCTGTAGAGGACGGTCGAGAAGTCTATCTTCATTTGCCCATAATTATAACGCGGGTTCGTTGGTACTAATAACATGGGAACTACATCAAGCCGAGTTTGTAAAACACGATGCCGTCCACCGCGAGAAAAGGTATCTCACACTCCATAACTTCATGAATCATGCGCTGAATCGACCATTCCTTAGGTGATGCTTTTTATGGCTAGGTTGTGCAATACTCGAACAATGAAACCATCAAACAACCGTCGAGCTGGATAGAGTTCCGTCGATTCCCCTCGCTAATGAAACCTTATGAAACGCAATTGAAACGCAATATATGTACGTTCGGATTGACTCCGATGTACTTCATTGGGACCAATTGAATCGTACTCGACTCGAGGTCTCATCAGTCTAGTGAGTAGCGTCTTTGGGTACCACCACCGCCGCTCGGAAGACATAGCTCACCAATAGCAACAGGGCTCTTAGGTATATATCACACGGCAGTTCAGAAAAACACGAGCTCCATTCAATCGAGTACTACATGCAACACAAAAGTCAAAAGAGTGGGATTGCCAACCACTTCTTATGCGACACCATGGGAGGTCTTGCCAGCGTTCTTCTTGTCGGTGGCGATGTTCTTGGTCAGCTTCGTCCTGAAAATCACAAATATTAGCCTTTTAGCTGGAAAGGTATCGAAACGCGATGACGTACTGCTCCTCAGTGATCTTGCTCTCAATAGAGGAAGTATCCTTGCCGGCGGCCTTGGCCTGCGCGAGCTGGATGTTGAGAGCTTGGACTTCACCGGTAAGCTTCAAGACCTTGTTCTGGATCTTGCCAACGCTGAGCGCATCAGCTTTTCACAACAGCACATGTCAGTCCTCTCAATGATCGAATGCGGAGGAAAAAAGGATGCATACCGTCAGCACCGGAAGCAGCCTCGATCTCGGGGTTGAACTTGTCCGTCTCTGCTGACTCGGCGGCTTCACGCATGTTCTGGACGGCCTCCAAGGTGGCAGAGTCAACCGTGGCAAGGTCTTGGCCGGCAAAAGGGTCTGACGGAAGATGAAGTTGAGTTTCACCGTGACCATGATGGTATACACGAGCTGACTTACCGACGAAGACCGCGTTGGAGAGGGCCTCAGCGTTACCGGCGACGTTGTCGGAAATCTGGAAGTCTGCGTAGCTGGTGGATGTGTGAATACATCGATTGAATGGACGTTTAAAACGAATTAAGACTTACTCGAGCTCCTTGAAAGCGGCACGACGGACGACAGGTGCCGAGAAGACCAGGCTGACGAGAGCAGCGAAGAAGAAGGTGAACAAAGCGAGACGGGCCATTTCTGTACTTGGGAAAGAGTGGTGTACGAAAAGGAAGATAGAGCACTAGGCTGGCAGGAAGGTTGACTTGCAAAAGAAGGTGGCAAAAGCGACGACTTCAAGTCACGCTGTAGTAGAAGGAAAGAAAGGGAAGGAAGAGCTCGATGTTTTTCTGAGCTGGCACCTGGCACAGAAAGGTGAGAAGATGGTGTTCTCCTCTTCCGTTCGTGCAGCTGCCTTTATAACCTGCCCTCGCGTATGTAGCGCGGCCCGCGTACTTTGCCAAGAGAGAAGACTGTACGGAGGACGGATACTAAAGATCACCATAACGACCAGGACCCCCGTAGCTATAGTGAAGGGAAGCTTCTGACGAAGCGGCAGGATAATGCCCGGCCATGCCCCTTGCACGCACTTACAGGGGGTCATAAAGCATAAACCGTTATGCACACCGTCGACGTTGCTATGTCGCTCAGTGACAGACAGCTCCTTTGCGGGTGCGCATCATAAGTGAGTGGAACGCCGGTAGTTTCTGGGATATACGAGTTATCGAGTCCTCACGCACTCTTCTTGTTTATGCTGGACTGGCATGCTTACTCAGGGAAACAGCTTATAATTGTCTCGACTCCACAATCATAATTGCGTCGCACACTCATTAGCACAAGTACGAGTTATTCATATGTAGCATGAGCCTCAGTCAACAGCAAGCGGCCCGGGCGAAAACATATCAGACACCGTGGGAACGTCCTTGTTTTGTTCCCCAGCAACAATCGCGAAGAGCCAGACGGAAGACTTCTGATAATCGCGGCGAAATATTGCAAGTAGGCGACGCAACGCATCATGCATCAATGGCGATCAGGCTGACAGAACTTCAGACTGAGGAGATTGGGGGCCCGCCGAAGGCCGGACAAGTATGTGATGCGGCCTATCAAGTTATCAACCTGGGGCAAGTATTCACTTACCACAGTGCTTACATGTTGTCATGTCAGTAGAGTGGCCGTCATTACAGTAATAAAGTAACGAAGCAGAACAAGGAGAATTCATATAAGAGTCATGCACCATTCATTCGGGCAGCTTGCGCCTTGATATATAGAGAAGACGTATGGCACGAACTTGAGACCAGTGATGGTTGGTTCAAGGTATCGTTGAGAGATCTAAGTTGGCAGTCGTAATAGATCTGAACATTGCTCCATTGCAAGCCACCAATATATAGGGATGGTCATACTCGGCTATGTCTGCCGCTGAAGTATTGGGATGGTGTATGCATATTCCTTCCTCTATCAGCAATATACATCAACATGTTCTACGATACAAGGATATGAGCGTACGGTATCAGATACAGGCTGGCAGTCAGTCCAGTCGATTCGTTCGGCGCCTATCGCAGGCTGTGGCCATGGATCACGTGCATCCCGCCCGCCTTATAAAGGCGCAGAGCACGGGTCCGCCTGAATCCGCGAGTATAAGTAAGCTTTGTATGGGGATGCACTGGAATGCATTGCATGCTGACTCTGTATCACGCAATACGTCGCAAGAAAACATATAAGTAAACCATCTCTGAGCACCGAAGACGATGATCGGCTTTCTTCGCACTCTACTACCATTTGCTGCTCGTCCAGTGGCTCTTCAGAACACATTCACAACTCAGACGTTATCCACTATGTCAGGTTCGTTCTCACGGGCTTATATGCTGCATAGAAGGTCGCTAATCGTGTCGTGGATGAGCAGGAACGACACCAGAGATCGCGACTTTTGCTGCAGGCTGCTTTTGGGGTGTCGAGCACATCTTTTTGAAGCACTACCCCATCAAGGATAACAAGGGGATTTTGAAGACTGTTGTCGGATATACGGGTGGATACGAGCAGGCGACGAACCCTGATTATAGGACAGTATGTTCGGGGTCGACCAACCATGCGGAGGCGTTGAGGATCGAGTTCGACCCGAGCATCGTGAAGTACGACGAGTTGGTCGGTGAGTGGCTGCTTTTCCGAGGGTGCCCGGAATGTTTGGAGAGGTCAAGAGGCAGTACTGATCTTTGTATGCAGAGTTCTTCTACCGCACACACGACCCTACGACCGTCAACCGCCAGGGTGGAGATACAGGCACTCGTGCGTAACGCTTCTTCCCCGTCATCTCCTCAAAACGTTACCTGAGGCCTAAATAATACGCATATATGCATAGAATACCGCTCCGCCATCTTCTACAACACCCCAGAGCAGCTCGAGATCGCAAAGCGCGTGACCGAAGAAGTCCAAGCAAAACACTTCACCCCTAAGGGTACGTCTGCCCCCCCTTTTTTTCTCACTTCTCGTCCTTCTGCGTCACACGCACAGGGGTGCTCAAAGCAGTTATGCTGATGTTATGCATTTGAATAGGCCAGAAGATTGTCACCGAGATCCTGGCCGCTGGACCGTGGTGGGACGCTGAAGAGTACCACCAGGAGTACCTGCACAAGAACCCGTCTGGGTACCAGTGCCCCACTCATCGCTTGCACTGGTGATCAATCACAAAGTGTGTAGGCAGATACTGTAAGGTGAGTTGCGTTGCGTTTGGAGTGTTCAGGGCGTTGTTGCTGATGGAGTTCGGGATACAGGAACGTGTATGATATAGCTTGAGCTTGAGTGTACGCAATGAATATGTTTCAGTATGCATTACCTCGTTTATGTTCACCCTCTGGCCCCGACCCTACGGCTTCCCACCAATGACGGTGCCGTCTAATATCCAGGGAGCGATCAGTCTTCGTACAGGGACTCGCTCCACCTGTGGCCAAACTCACCGGGTTAGGTTTCTGGATATGAATCGTCATGCCTCGTTTGCACCTTGCACAGTAGGCATGGCCCACACCCTATAAGATGCGTAACGCGCGGTTATCCGGTGGGTCCAACAACAACACAGATCCTATCTTGCCCTCCCAACCACGACAGCACAACGAATGGGTGCCACCGACGAACGCGAGTATATCAGCGATTTGAAGGTATGTGGCGAGCATTTCGATTGGGATGCTGTGTATTCATGGCGTGTGTGACAGATAAAATATGGCGATTCAGCCTCTGAAGCACCCCCGGACGCTCTGCGAGAACTTTCAGGGTTGAGTAACAGCATCAACAATGGATACGGTGGAAAGTGCGTTGCATCACTATTTCGCGTAGTCACTGGCTAATAAGACCATTCACTTCTCATCATAGACACGTATGGCTCGTCCCAACGTACACCAAAGATATCTCATCCGCAACAACCTCCTTCCACGTCGTCGTCCAAAATACTTCAGAAAAGAAGATGGACGACCTCGCTAGAGGAGCAGGCGGAGGATACCGCTATATCTTCTCAAAAGCCGACCAAGACGAACCCAGCAAGATCGTCTACGCCGCGTTGTTTCGAACTCAGAGCGCTATGAGCAGTCCGCCGCCGGGATGGGATCTGATAACGGCGGATATTAATAAGGGCCGGAGAAAGTCGAGATTGTACATTGTGTTCAAGACGACCGTCGAATCGACGAGGTCAGCTGTCTTACTTTGGTAGTATACAGATGGAAATCACCTGACGGGCTTGTTTTCATAGAACCTTGCTGTCAGTGCCTAGTATTAATGTCGGTGGCTATATCAGCGCGAGGAGTAGCGGCTATCTGTCTGCGAGGAGCAGTGTTGCTGCGAAGGAGTATGTTCAGAGGTTGGACGTACGGTATGGAGAAGATGCGTTCGATATGCCTGCGGACGCCGTTCGGGAGATCAATAACCTCAGCGGGGAAGTATCGTGTCAGGACGGCGGGAAGTAAGTGGCATGCTATCTGCTGTGGTCTTAGCTTCAGGTGGCTGAGAGCATGCTTCAACTATAGACCAGTGTGGCTTATCCCAGCATACACCACCGATCCCGCCAAGGCGGCCACGTCCTTCGACGTCCTCATCCAACCATACCAAGACCCCAAACTGAACAACCTCGCAAAAGGCGATTCAGGAGGAGAGTACCGCTACGTCGTACCCAAGGCAGACCGCAAGCTCGCTAGTAAGATCGTGGAAGTGGGACTGATACGCTCGGAGAGGCCGGTCAAGGCGGCGCCCTCCGGGTGGGACGGGTATTCGGTGGTGAACATTCTCAGTGGGCGGCCGAAGAGTTTCTTGCATCTTGTGTGGAAGACTACGTCGACTAATACTTGGTGTGTGACGCTGGTGTACGACTATTGGAGGTCATCCAGCTGATATGTTTTGCAGGTCGTTCTCTTCGCTGGTGTCGATGAGTCCGTTTAGTTCAACGAGTGGCGGACCGACTACGTATATCAGTCGTCTCAAGGTAAGTGGTCCTCCCTGGCACGTATTGGATCTCCACTCAGTATCATCTGCAGGTGGTATACACCGATGAGATAGATCAAGCACCGGACGAAGCAATTTACGAGTTGAATGGCCAGAGTGCAGACATCAATTATCAGTTCAGCGGAAAGTCAGTATCACCATCTCCACTCTTTTGCTCCCGCCGATTTTGACCTCAGTTGTCTGTCATTGTAGATTCGTATGGCTCGTCCCAGAATACACGACAGACCCCAACTCCGCCGCCACCGCTTTCACGATCAGCATCCAGTCCATCGCCGACCTCGCCTTCGACGACCTGGCTAAAGGTGCGGGAGGAGACTTTAGGTATCTGCAGCCGAAGTTCGACGGCGCAAAGGGGAGAGCGAAGATCACTGAGGCGCAGTTGTTGCGCTCGGCTGCGCCTGTTAAGAGTACGCCTGCTGGGTGGCAAGGTATCTCGAATGATATCAATGCGGGTAGGCAGAGGACGCATCTTTATGTGATTTGGAAGAGTTCGTAATTGCTTGGGAGGCGTCTATGAAACAAAGTATAGTCGTACTGTGTGTATTTGTATGCCTGCAAATTGTATAGATGGAGAGCAGCTCTGTTGATCGCACTCGCCGACTTCTGATACTCGCAAGGGGTCTGCACACTAACATACAGATTCGAGTGCAAAATGGCGATGGAAGAACTCCAGATAACATAGGAGTCATACGAGTTCGGTAGAGGCTACGTACGTTTGTCTATCAGAATGAAGGCATCGTATTCAGCAATTTGGCTCATAAGTTGGAACGGGAAAGTGGTCGTGCGACCAGGCTCCAACACCATGCGACATCATTCATCATGCATCACTGCCTGCTTAGGGAGCCGTATTGATTTAGCGTCCCCATGGAATTACTTACACGAATCCGAACTTCCTCGAGGTCTAGCTAGTGATCGGGGTCCCAGGAGAACTAAGCGACTCTGAGTCGGGTTTACTAGGCTCGTAAACCAGCCTCTATACTCGTACCTCGGGGTTTACTAGTACTGGGTACAAGTTGTGCGTTGTGCGCAATAAGTAGGAATACTAGACGTCACGGTTGTTCAGCTAGACTATGTCTTGGACGTGCCTGAGAAGAGAGTTTGGTGCTGGTTTTCCGTTACTTCCCAGTACAAATTTAAATAAAGTCGTTGGACATATACGTTTTAATTTTTCAGGTTCTACACTCTTCACTGAGCTTCAAGTTTGTAGGCTGTCCAGCTCATTACTTGCCCCAAGTTGCCGTACTATGAAGTCCTGGCCATCTTGCCCTCACCACTGTAATAGGAGCCTCCGATTAGCACTGCGTGGCAATAAGACCAACTTCAGGAAACGAGTCGCGAAGACCTCATTAGCATCTGAGCAGTCGAATGCGTCGAACCTCCCTATTGTCCCATCTGGCTAAAGACGCGGAGACATTCATGATTGAAGGATTCAAGCATCAAATTACCGAAGATCGTGGCTTGTCCTACTGTGCCTTGTCGACCACGTTCGCCATTGGGCCGCATGGCTTTGTGAGTGCCGTTTATCTTACGTGGATACGAAGAGCTGATGGATGTGCTCTTCAACAGGACACTTTATCTGACCATGAAACCATACGCATTGAGTTTATCACATATAGTAGTAAACCTAGGTCGAGCCTCCGAGTCCAATCCTACGTCTATCGTGATTACTCAGGCTGGAATCTCATGAATCATTGGTAATACAACCCTCTAGAGCTCCCAATCAAAACGTATAAGAAGTCACAGACAATTTAACCGTCATTTCCATCGGGATTTCTTTCTGATGAGGTGTTTGACGTATGCATAGTCGCGTTCTGCGGCACTGTGGCGCTGTTCAGAGGTTGGACTTCCTTGGACGGGTGTGTCTCTATCGTTCGATAGTCGAGGGACAGGGAAGGCGACTGACGGCCACGATCACCTTCGGGAGTGCCTGCTATGGACCGTCCATACGAACGAATCGCATCGTTAAGCAATCCAGGCAACGGTACGGGACCTCTGTCGATGGATTCTAGCACGGATATAAAGTCTTTCGAAAAGGGCAGCGTGAGGTTACGTCGATTGAAATCCGCCCGTATGTCTGGGATGATTTTCAAAGACTCCTGAGCCATAGATTTGTATTGTGCCGGACGATATCCCCCGGGCTCTGAGTGCTTCTTTAAAGAGGATAGAAGCTGATCGAAAAGCTGCTTCCACTTTTGTAAGTATGATTTTCGACGTAGGTGGTCCACAGGAGGGCCTTTGTGCAGCAAACGGAGGTAGAACCTGCATGTGGAGAATGAATCAAGATCTATGGATTGGACTGCGGAAGTATAGCCTTCTTGAGGGCGTGGGGCTATTCCTAGAGAATCTGGAGCGGCGCCGCCCATTGGGAGATAATAGGAATACATGGAGGAGAGAATCCCTTCGAGATCTACACAAAACGAATTCCGTAAGACTTAAAATGCACGAGAATATATTGATAAGGTCTCGCACCTTCAACATCGGCAGAAATAGTAGCTTCGATAAAAAACCTCTGCGCCTCATCTCTCGTCTTCTTCGATGACCTGGTGGTATTGAGTGTGAGGTCATATACGTCCTTACAGTTTTCAGGTGGCTTCGATATCAAAAGCGGTCTCATGAGCGCAACAACATCTTTCATCTGCGACTTCTTCGGTAACCCCTCCGAGTCCGATGAGAGCTGGAATAGAACTTCAAGAAGCAACAATTGACCACTGGACGGCTGATTCATTGCAGTCTTCGCCCGAATTGGCGAAACAATGAGGTCAATAACGAGCGTCCGATAGTCCTTTGGGATACTGAACTTGAACGTTGTCGTGTCCTCGCCTTTGTTGCTCTGACGGTCAATTGTCTTGCGAATCGTCACGGTGATAGAGTTGGGGTCCGATGACGGGGGAAACAGCTGCTGAATGAAACCAACGAGGTCCTCCGCCCTCTCGACCTTGGCACAACCACCTTTCAGCCTTCTCAACAGATGTTCGAAGTCTAGATCCTTCTGACTATTGTTGAGAGGATAATTGAATCTAGACGTGATCAGCTTCGCCGTATGAAGCTGATTTCCATTAGAGAGACAGTCCCGCAATGCCTCGTCGACTTCTTCGATGCGATTGATCCCGTCCATCTCGTCTGAGTCGTTACCGCCCTTGGAGAAGAGCACGCAAATCACGCGCCCGAGCGCTTCGTCGGAGGATACGGTGTTAAACGCGACTGCGAGAGGTGACTGAGTCGAAGTACCACGTCTGTCAATCTTCAACGATACGATCTTAGCGGCCAACTTCATCACGGTGACGTATCTGTCCCTCTTCAATACCGTGAGATCGAGGAATGATTTCGCGACATCGGCTTTCGTGCTGGCTTGAGTCCTGTTGTCTATGATATCGAACAGGAGCATGGATACGCGGTTGCTAGTGGATGGCTTGAGTTCAGGGTCGGCAAGGATGTTGGTAATGGTGCGCAAGATGAGGTCATCGTCGAGGAGGATACGGTCTACGAGAAGGATGGCATCAAGATCGTTTTCGTCGTAAGTCTCGCGAGTTATCCGCGGAACAAGTAGTTCGTGTAAGATTTCCATACAGCTGTCGTGGTATGCAAGATAGCGCCTGTGGGTTGGAGGTTTACGATCTTCAGAAGATAGTGGCGTTGAAAACTCCCGAAATATATCCTGAATGATGTCGAGAAGGATCATCGTGTTACTCTCTTTCATGAGTCCTCCCTTGAGCCGCTTGAGGATGGGAGCTAGGACCGAAGTGTCCTGGTCGCCCTTGAACCTCGAGCGAATGAGTTTCGACATCTTGTGGCGGTGCTCTGGTGCAAAACAAGAATGCAGTATCTTGTTCACGGTATCAGAATGCGGAAAGTCGGAGTCGGAAAGAAGTGCACAAATGCTGTTCTTCAGCCACGAGGGAAATGCGACATCGCTGGCGGAGTGGGTTGTCTGATTCACATCGTGTAGCGAATGAGTGGTAGAGTTACGCTGAGCTGGGGATTTGTGCGATGAGATTTTCTTCATTCCTTCTTCCACGATGAGGGAAAACATATGCATGATGGTGGCATATGTCTGCTGAGATAAGCTCTTCATGTTGAGAATAGCAGTGTCTAGTTTCTCTCCGGTTTGTGGTTGCATTCGGTAGTCGAGAACCGCACGCGGGAGCTGATACAGCTGGTCTGGCTCTATGCTAGCCTGTCGAAGAGCTTCACGTGTGATATCTCTGAGCAGTTGATCGTCGGCTTGGACAGCGTCTACCTCCAGAGATTCGATGAGGATACTGACATCGTCCTTCTCGTCATGAGCAACGCGCTCCTCGTCGAAGTCAGACTGTTCCTTCTCGCCAGCAATGCGTTGCGATCTTTTATCCCGTTGACTGCCGCCGTCGACGGTCGTATGGTGACTCGAGGTCCTATCCTCTACAGAGGTCATAGATTGCGCATGAAGATCATCGTTCGGGATGGTAGAATCCGCATCCGCATCGCCATCCCACCGTCCTGAGGAGGGTCGCCCACTCTGTGCAGCATCCGACTCTCCTACGGGGTATTGCTCGCCTTGGTGTGTGTCTTTGTCTTTTTCGACTGAAGCTGAGGGTCCCTTATCGGATACGACGGTCTTCTTGCCTCTACGAGCATTGCGCAACCTACTGCTCCTCTTCAACCACAATCTTCGTAACCCTCTGATAGGTGTCTTGAGAATAGGCACCTTGTAGGGGCATGTGGGATCGGCGACAGGGACCAAACTGGTAGCGATGAAGAAAAATCCCCAGCCTGCGACCAATGGAAGGGTTGTGTTTCCCACACTCTCGTGAACATCGGCTGTGAAAAAGCAGAGACCGACAAAAAACAAAAGTAGGGACAGCTGGAGTAACAACGGCAGGAAAGCTGCGATTTCGAACACCTTATAGTAGCGTAGGCCTGGATTGCGAAAATGTCGTATGCGCAAGTGCGCTCGCGGTGAGGAATGTTCTCGAGCAAGGAATTCCCGAAGCCATTGCTTGACAACGATGCTGAAAGATGCGCTTATCAAGCTGATCGTAAGGCTCGCGAACCATAGAATGTTCACGCGTTGTACGTTCAATGGTGCAGAAAAGGGAGGAGTGAGAGATGGATTGGAGATCGTGGAGTTGACGAATCTGTCGTTGATTACAAAAGAGTTTGTCTGTCGCACGAGTTGTTGCAGGAGGAAAACGGTCGTATTTTGAGGATCCAATTGCAGGCCTTTGTACGATTCCACCAGAAGAGCGGTTAGAACGGCCGAGTACAACCCCGCCTACAGCATGATTAGGAGCCTTGCGTCAGAATACACGAACAAGTAATCGCTTACAAAAACTAAGATGGTGTCAATGTCTTCTTTGCAGTCTCTAACCTTCTCCGCATCGACCTTGCGGATAGTAGTAGATAGTCGCGCCCAGGCGTTCTTTACAGGTGCAGCGGTGGCCGACTCCTCCGCAGCACAGGTGGAGTCCGAGTCACTATCGCCGTCAGCTCCTTGGTTGCTGTCGTACGGTACTATGGGCATACTGAAAGCATTGAGTCTATGCTGTGGCTACTGATAAATGGGTAGGACGTACTTTCAAGGCAACGTGAGCAAGCCTTCAACTGGGGAAGAAGGGGAGGCCTGAAGGATGGGGAAGCGGTCTAGGTGGACAACATGTGCCCTCGCGCGCCCAATGGACCCTACACGGAAATGGGAAACAGCGGCGGGACCACTGACAGGGAGACGTACAAACTGTGTGAACATTCCTCGTGGATCAGAACGCATACCTCGAGGCAGCCCGCCTGGCGATGGGCAGACAGATGAAGCTCAGTTAGGCAAAGTATCTACGCGCCTTAAAATGCCGGTGTCAATGGGAATGCAATATGGCTGTCACACTCGGAAGTCGAGAACAAAGCTTCCAATGAGGTCTTCATCAAGCGCTGTGAAGCTGACAGTTCTCTGCTATACTGTATATTCATTAGAAGCGACAGATGATTGTAGATAAGAGAATACTCGGAGCGGCGCACCGTTGATATATCCTGATAGAGCATGGTCTTGACAAAAATCCATCATGGCGGCTATGTGGCTTAGACCAGCGCAAGGACCAAGAAGACGAATTCGTGAGGTTTGCATAGTAGAGCAGGCAGGAACGAGTACTATTAGTTGGAGTTACTTCTGATAATGCATTCATAAATAATGCATTCGTAAAGTGGATGTACTTGCCCGTGTGCATTCTGACCTAGTTGCTGGAATGTATGATAAGTAGTCTCACGAGTCAACTTCTTGAGCTGGATCTTGCTACCTATCGTCTTTTTAGACACTACCACAGACTGTTATAACGGCACAAGTTGCGCATACTGTATATCCTGAAGTTTAGGCACTGCAACTCGGAGCGTAAGGTTCAGAAATCTCAATGTTCGGAGTCATGGGACCGAGTGGACTCACCATAACAGTGGGATCCTTGCTATACGCGACCGACCTAATCATGAAGCGTTCATTGTGACTATGACTAAACTTCAGGCCTCAGGGCCTCAAGCTCCAAGTAAGAAATGCATCGTCACGGTCTGCCAGGCCAGAAGAACGACTCGGGGAAGGGACTCCGTAGAGACCCCTGGCACCGGCTAGGTTTGGGAGGGGAGCGCTTAGGTTATCATGATCGTTGATGAGACCCAAATACATCGACGAATTGACCCACGCAGTAGATATCACTTCTTTGGTCAAAGTAAGTAATCTCACTTTCCGCACACATGACTAATGCATGAAAATTACGGAGCACATTTTCTTACAAAATTCTCTCACAACAGATAGTCTTGTCAGACGTGTCCGCCAAATGTCATGCTCCTTGAATGCATATCGTTGACCATTGAACCCAATGAATTAGTGTACGGTAACGCCGCTTCATGGGCATATTTCCATTTCTGCAGATGCGCAGCGCCAGCTCCCTAATAGCACTCTCAGACTGCTTACCCTCAGCCCTTACTACTCCTGACCGCTCTAGTCATCACCAGTACTATAATCTTGGTCGTCTACGCTGATGCATACGAGTACGGACTCTTCAGCTTCGAATTCGCGGCGGCGTTGGTGGCCCCTTCGCTCCAATAGCGGCGGGCCTCCTCCAACCACATCCAGGCGTGGCACCATCATCGTCAGAGAGCAACAACAAGCAGGCACGCCCGTGAACAACCTCAAGCAAGTCAAGCGCCCTGCTATCGTGTTGCAAGCTGAGGAAAGTGTTCAACGTCTTCGCCCAATTATTGAAGAGTTTGGGCTCATCCCACGACTGGCGGAGTCAGAGGTGAGTAAATCAAGTAACCTACATGTATATCCCACAGACAGATGATCTTACAGGAGGCAACAAATGCCAAACCTGACCTGGAACGCTTGCTGCTCAGAGTCAAAGTAGTTGAGGAGCACATTACTGCCAAATCGTCGGAAGAGAAAGAGGTCCAATGTCGTAAGAAGTTGAAACAGTACGTAGAGTCACCATTGACCGGCGTGATGTTCGCAGATAACTTACCAGCCGTATCGTATCAGGGGGCTTAGCCATATCGACAATCTATATCGTTGGTGGAAAGAGCCACAGGTACGGTCGCACCCTAGCGCGGTCGCTCTGCCAGATATTATAAAGAAAGTAGAACAGGCCCTATTCATCTATGAGGTAAGCCGTGCACCGTTGAGGACTTTGGGTATCCTCTCATCTGGTGTCAGCTTTCACATATTCAAAGCTCCTTCCACGATGATTTACCGGTTCACATCGTAAGCCTTTCCTGCTAGCACCGCGTCATCCTTTCTTGACTGAATATCTTGTGGCTTATAGTCTAGTGGTAAAGTATCATAGATTAATCGCTGGTACGTTGACTTATCATCAACCTTCTCCATTCGTAGAGGATCGCGCAGCCCTTCAAAGGCTGACTCCGGTACAAGATGGGCGGTTTGATAAGGCACACTGTCGCACGCGTTGTCTCGCAGGTACTAGGGAAGGATTACTGAACAGCCTACACTCTTGGGCCAATGGCTCGAATGAGTATCCAATCTGCTTGTTGCACGGTGAGGCGGGGAGCGGAAAGTCCACTGTGTCACAGAGCTTCGCCGAACAACTTTTTGTCGATAGTCGCCTTGGAGCCAGCTTCTTTTGCTCCCGCAACTCTCAGCAGAGGAGTGACCCGAGGAGAGTCTTCCCCACAATCGCTTATCAACTCGCTACATCGAGGGACCCAGCCTCTATCATATACAGAGGCGTATTACTCCGAACTATTGCTGATTGCGCCGATCTCGGCTCTCTTTCTCAGCGTGAACAGTTCCAAAAGTTCATCGTCGGCCCCTTGAAGGAATCGAACATGAAGTCGGTTGTAATCGTTGACGGCCTCGATGAATGTCAAGACGAGTGCTTCGCGGACTTTTTCATGTCTTTGCTTTCCGACAACATCGCGGAAATCCCCTCGCTGAAGTTATTCTTCGCCACTCGACCAACGCACGACGCACCTGACTTGCCGGTGCTGTTGTTTGATGCTGTTCCGGACGAGAAAGACATCCGTATGTTCCTATGCAGCGAACTCACCGATACTGCTTTTTCACACCAACCGGAGAGAAGGAAGCTAATCGATAGCCTTCCGAGGCTTACAACGCTGGCGATGAAGGACCGTCCGTCGTTTATGTTCGCCGCCACTACTATTCGCACCATACAATGTGGCCCGACCCCACCACTTGCACAGCTAGAGATGGTGCTAGCTCTTGAGGGGAGCGGTGACACTCATACTAGGACACTGCTTGACACCCTATATCTCTCCATCTTACGAACGGCTTCTGACAAAAAGGACACTCATTTCATCTCGGCGCTGCAGTCACTACTGGGGTTGCTTGTCGTCGCCTGTCAGCCTTTATCACTGTCGACGATGTCGGCCCTCTTGCCAGGAAACAACTCTTCCGGTCCAAACTGCATACTCGACTCACTTCGCTCAGTTATCACGGAGTCAAAGGACACTACTCCAACCTTTTCCTTCTATCACATCTCATTCTCCGACTTCCTTACCGACCAAGAGCGGGTCTCCGATTCCGGGTTCTACATAGACACCAACTACTATCACTTCCTCGCCACGAAGTCTTGTCTTGAGCTCATGAAGCAGAGCCTCAAGAAAAACATCTGTGGGTTACCGACATATACTATGAATATCGATATTGGAGCGCGAGATGAGTGCATCACAGGCGCAATGAGATATTGCTGCTTCTACTGGCCCATACATCTCCTAGCTGACGCCCAAGGCGATTTGGGCACGCATTCATCCGTGATACAGCCTCTACTCTTCGACTTTTTGACCAGACGACAGTTGCTTTGGTTCGAAGTCCTTGGGATTCTGCAGCTGTCATGGTGTGCGGCGCGCTCGTTGGGTACCGTCCAGACATGGCTCACGAATATGGTAATCTTTCCTGCTAACGCTTGGGAACCTTACTCACGCTCTTAATGCTCCTAGGAGCCGAAGGACTATCAAACCATGCTCGAGTACGTCGCTGAAGGCCGGCAATTTGCTACAAGCTACCTCGCAGTTATGGAACAATCTGTTCTGCACCTGTACCATTCGGCTCTTCCTTTGGCTTCGAAGTCGCGACTCGCTAAGCCTTACGAATCTGACATGAATAACGAGGTTAAGGTGGTTCTAGGCGGGACATTGTCTCGAGAAAAACCGCTGAAGACAATTGAAGCGTCAGACTGGGTCAATGCGTTGGAGTACTCCCACGATGGGACCAGGCTTGCCGTTGGCGGCGATTTCTTTTGTCGCTTGCTCCGTTGTGGAGGTGGAGAGGATGACAAAGACCTGGATCTGGACTGTTCCAGGATTGTGCGCTGTGTTTCATTCTCCTCTACGGACAAGATTATTGCTATAGCTTATAGCGATGTCGTTGCCATCTGGAACTCCGAAACAGGTAAACAGATTTGTGAGTTGCCACAGAGCGCAACGCGGACCCTATCATTCCATCCATCGGACCCAAATCTGCTCCTATCCGCGGATTCTAATGAATCCATTTCGCTATGGGCAATCGACGCCCGTGAAACGAGGTATAATGAGAGGATAACCGGGACAGATGGGAGGGTTTGTTGGTATCATAACTCTACACTCCCCGAAGACATCCCGGTTCCCAATGACTCCTTGACCGTCATCGAGCGCTCTATGTTTCTTGTTGGATGCGAATCCGGAAACATACAATTGCGAAAGATGAAATCTACCGGCCCCGCCGAACCACCGAAAATATTCAGCCCCCATGTATCTCAGGCCGACAGTTCCTCGGACCCTTACGACGCAACTATCACCTCTGTGGCTTCCTCCCGCAATGCCGCATTGGTCGCATCGGGATTCTCTAACGGCAACCTTATCGTGTATGACGCGGAGACTACTGAGATGCTTCTGCGCGTCTCAGCGCCGGAGAGCATCCTCTCACTGTGTTTCTCACCGTCAGTGGAAGACAATCTATTGGCACTTGCGTCAGGAGAGACTGTATCGCTGTATTACGTTGATCTCCAAGCTACTGCAAGGAAGCTCCATACCGTTATCAACTCGAGGCACACAGGCGATGTTAATTCCGTGGTATTCTCCCCCAACGGTCAACATATTGCCTCCGGCGCAGACGACAGTGTCATAAAGATTTGGAACTTGGACGAGCATCACTGCTGTCCTATCTTTAGCATCAATATCTCCAACGATGGCACGTTGATTGCAACCGGCGCCGTCGATAAAACGGTGCGGATATGGAATGTGGCAGCTGGTGCACGCCTACAAGTACTCCGCGGACACGAGGCTACAGTTTATGATGTCATATTCTTGCAGGATAACTCCCATGTCGTTTCTATCGATGTCGAGGAGAAGCTTATCATCTGGAAACGAGAAGAGACTAAATACGTCAGGGGGTCACCTCAAACATTCTCGTATTCTTGGGGTAGTTCCATCCTCGGTTATACGCACAACGAGAAAGGATTCTTCTGCTGTCAAGGCGATTTCGATTACACGAGGTGGATAGAATGTTGGACGCTGCGCGGAGATCGTATGGAGCTCGTCGCCCAGGGACTGTTGGGCGCGCTCGAGTACGACGGAGAATGTGTCGTGGATATTGGTCACAAAGATATCCCCGATAGCAACGATATTATCCTCGTCCTTGAATGCAGATCGGGCAACCGTTTCTTGGCCACATGGCGGGATGCGACCGGGACCAATCCCGAACCTACTAAGTCTCCCGAAGAGCTCAATTTTACTCCCGACACCGAGCATAACGAATGGATCAAGCTGAAGCACAACTTCAAGCAGCGCTGCACACTATCCCCTGATGATCAATGGGTTCTCGATAAAGCTGGGAAGAAGATCCTATGGGTTCCACCGGCGTATAGAGGTTTTGGGTTCTGGGATGGACGAAAGCTTGTCTTAGGAGCAAGGACTGGGTTATTGACAGTTTTCGATTTTGCCAATATCAGTACTAGTGTTGTTGATTTGGAGTGGGATGAACCGAGGGAGGAGTCTGAGGTTCAGTGAAGTTTCCGGTACCTACTAGTACTAATAGTCCGTTTTATATGTAACTTACAACTTTGTGTGGTGATATAGTGATCCCGAGACCACGATACTCACTCATAGCATCGACTGCATCTGCTCAGACACCAGCGACGGTGAATGTTGAGTGCTAGAACGTTCACTGGCAGCGTCGACTGAAGTATCAATACTCAGTGGTACTTATAGTTGCATGATAGAACGTCTGGGAAAGACGCTATAGAGTGACTAGGGTCCACGTTGAAGATGTTCTTTTAGTTTCACGTCCGGACTTGAAGCTTGAAGCTTTGAAGCTTTGAAGCCTGGCGTTCAGTTTCAAGTTGGACTCGGACAAACTTGGGCAAAAAAAAAATAAATATTGTCTGGAGTTTGGTGGTCATACCATGTACTCGAATACAAACTCGTACGACTGTGACATTATATTGGTACAATAGTCTGGTTAAATGCAGATCTAGAACTATAGCGTACGTCACGGTACGCCTACTACTACTAGTACTTATTGTCTGCTTCTTTACATGTTACTCGTGAGCTGTAATAAGTACTGTCAGTGCTGTATCAGGATAAGTAGAGTCACCAGTACGCAAAAAAGCCTCGAATTTCATGAAATCTGTCGGATCTGCCAGTGTGAAGAGTTTGTACAACTGCACGCTGACCATCTTCCACGCCGCATGATCATGAAGTAGAGTGATTGGGGTCCCCTCTGAGTTAACTGTTAACGCTGGGTTCTAGCGCTAGCATTTTAAGTTGCAATCTGTCTCTCTCAGACTCTCACCACCAACACCCAGCGTTCAGCGTTTGACTTAGAGCTACACGGTGCTGTCAAGCCGGATATTGTGATGGTGGAGATTACTATTCGGAAACGTCCGCGTGCGGAGGCAGTAATAACGCAGCGCAAATTCTTTAAAAAGACTGCAAGGGGTAAGGTTATCAAAGGTGAGTTGCCGTCGAATATCTAATGTTTGCCGGGCTGATCTATCCACCTGTATCTTAGTCTTGCGCGAGAGATATCTTCGTGACGATGTAGGCTGTGGTATCCAAAGTTGTGGGCTTTGCACGTCTTCACAAAACACAGACAAGCCACCTCATCCCAGTCTCCCTGCTTCTGGTGCGGTCGATCATACACTTTTCTCGGATGGCCACTTTCTGCTGCCGGATACAAATGTGTTCCTTGCACAGGTACGTACTCGGCTACTTCATCTTGAATGTATTGTCATTGTGTCAAGGAGAGGTCACGCCACTACCCACTTTCTTCGTAGAGCTGTAGCAGATGCATGCTCATATCTGCATATCATAGATGGATTTAATTGAATCGACGCTCTTTAACCCACCCCTCATAATCCTACAAACGGTAATGGAAGAAGTTCGACATCGATCTCTGCCATTATACAACCGTCTCAAAGCGTTAATGAAGATGGACGAGAAACGGACGTGGGTCTTCTACAATGAGTTTCATTCGTGAGTTGAGTCGTCGCTCGAGTTGTCTCGTGCCCCTCATATGGAGATGATAGTGAAACGGCTGTAGTAGCAGAAGAAGATGAGTCTCCCAACGACAGAAACGACCGAGGTTAGTCTTTTTTGTTAACGGGGATGCACCTTCTGACCAACTGCACACAGCAATCCGGAAGGCAGCCAGTTGGTATAACATGCACATTTCGCTAGCTCGTCCGGTTGTTCGGGGACAGCCGAGAGCTTTGCCGAAGATTGTACTTCTCACCGATGACGTTGCGAATAGGCAGAAGGCAGAAAACGAAGGACTACAATGTTTATCAGGTGGGTGGTCCTAATTGCTTGGTGCTGGACACGATAATCTAACGGGAATACTCTCAGTCAGAAGCTACATCGAAGGATTACCAGAAGCCAGTAAGACGCAACTTCTGGATCTAATTGCGGCATCTGGCCAGGGAGACATTGAGCCGACCCGAGCAGCCTCTGGACGTCAGCAACTATATCCCGATGTGGGTGTTGTTGACTCCACATCGTTCCCCTCGTCTGAGTATGTCAACTTTTGTAGTACCTTCCAATGTCTGCGCTGCTCGCCGGGGTCAAAGCAGGCCAGCTCTATCAGGGACATTTCAACGCGAATCAATACAATTACCTCGAAGTAAGTGGCTGAATGCTCTCCGCTAATTGTTAGCTGCTGATGTGAATATATTCTCAAGGGTAGCGTACCGGTTCCTGCATTTGACAAGCCAGTCCTTCTCATTGGACGGGAAAACATGAATCGAGCTGTTCAAGGAGACGTTGTCGCAGTTGAAATATTCCCCGAGGATGAATGGAAGGCGCCGGCTGACGAGGTCGTCGATCAGGAGTGTAAGTACGCGAAATCACAAGAAACTCGCCTCGGACTCATGATCTATTTTAGCTACGCTCAAGAATGACGACGCAGACGACACTGATGAAGAAGGCACTGATGATGAGGAGACAAGAGCGGAGCAGAGAGCTCTTAGAGCTGACGCCGCACGACGCGTCGCAAAGGAAAGGCAGCCTACTGGTCGCATTGTTGGTGTTATCAAGAGGAACTGGAAGTCGTATGTACCCCGTTTTCCTATGAAATCCACATACTCACCGTTTCTTTCTAGATACGTATGCCACATTGACAGTACATCCCTCACATCGTCAAATACCACCTCCCTCTCACAACAAACCGTGTTCGCGACTCCTGTTTCCAGATTGCTTCCTCGTATACGTATGCGCACTCGCCAAGCACCATCGTTGATCGGTCAAAAGATCCTTGTCACTATCGACCGATGGGATAGCACGTCTCGTTACCCTGAAGGCCACTTCGTTCGCGCGCTCGGCAAGGTTGAGAGTAAGGAGGCTGAGCAGGAGAGCTTGTTGTTGGAGTTTGACGTGCCGTACCGACCGTTTGGGAAAGCTATTCTTGATTGTCTGCCTCTGGAAGGCGAGTCTTGGGTTGTACCGCCGAAGAGTGACACGAACCCGGATTGGAGAGACAGAGAAGATCTCAGGGATTTGATTATTTGCAGCATCGACCCTCCAGGTACGTGCCTGCCTTGGCGATGATGTTTCAGTTAACTCAATGATCCGTTCTCTTAGGCTGTCAAGATATCGATGATGCCCTTCACGCAAGACGGTTACCCAACGGTAACATCGAGGCTGGCGTTCGTAAGTGCTCGTGATGTCTAGGTACCACGACATAACACTCATGAGCGATACCAGATATTGCTGACGTCTCAAGATTTGTACACCCTGATACGCCCATGGACAACGAAGCCGCTGCCCGTGGTACGACTGTGTATCTTGTCGACAAGCGTATAGACATGTTACCAGCCCTGCTTGGAACAAATCTCTGTTCGTTGCGGCCATTCGTGGAACGTCTGGCTTTCTCGGTGATCTGGGTATCTATCTCTCAGCTTGTCATGGTTCGCGGGCTCGCTTACAGAGAGATGTGTATTTGAATTTTGCAGGAGATGAACGAAGAGGCTGAAATCGTGAACGTCCGATTCACAAAATCAGTCATTGCCTCGAAGTCTGCGTTCACATACGAAGAAGCTCAGATTCGCAAGGACGACCCGTATGTTTCTTCTACCCTCATGGTGAACGCGGTACTGACTGTTATCTCAGGACGCAAACCGATGAATTGACGCAAAGCATCAGACTTCTCAATTCTTTGGCCATCAAGTTAAAGGCAGGGCGTATGAAAGCCGGTGCACTCAACCTTGCATCACCCGAGGTCAAGATTCATCTCGACAGCGCAGAGAGCTCGGACCCCATCGACGTCGAGCAAAAAGAGATGCGAGAGACTAACAGCCTTGTTGAAGAGTTCATGTTGCTTGCGAACATCTCCGTGGCTCGGAAAATCCAAGAGACCTTCCCCCTTACCTCTGTTCTCAGGTTAGTCAGCGTCTCTTGGTAATAAATCACAGGTGCTAACTCCTCATAGGCGTCATTTACCACCCCCATCTACGAACTTCGAGAAGTTGCAGGATATTCTGAAGAAACGCAAGGGTCTAACTTTGGACGTCTCAAGTTCCGGCGCACTAGCAGCATCCCTCGATAAGTGCGTCGACTCATCGGAGCCGGCATTCAATACACTTGTCAGAATCATGGCCACTCGTTGCATGCTGTCGGCGGAGTACTTCTGTTCAGGGAGCGTTGGTCGAGAGACCTTCGGTCATTATGGATTGGCGTCTCAGATCTATACTCATTTCACGAGTCCTATTCGTCGTTATGCAGGTGCGATCCCAAGATCACTATTCATCCATGCACTGAGACTAACATGCTGTTTAGACGTACTTGTCCATCGTCAGCTATCCGCTGCGATCAACTATTCATCGCTGCATCCTAGCTTGCATTCCAAGTCGCATGTGGAACGTGTCCTGGACGTTGTCAATCGAAGGCATCGCATGGCTCAGATGGCTGGCCGTGCTAGTGTCGAATTCTATGTCGGTCTCGCTCTGAAGGCTCGAGGAGAGAAGCAAGTTGTGACGGAAGAAGCTTTTGTTATCCGAGCGTTCAGGAACGGTCTCGGTGTTTTCGTCTCCAAGTCAGTGTCTTCGTCGAATTTCTTATTATCCATCACTTATCCGATTGTGCTGTAGATTGGGCATCGAAGGTTTGGTGACATTCAAGCGGGACATACAGTTTGATGCCGAGAATTACTCGATCACGATACCTGCTACGGAAGCTGGCCAGAAGGAAGCCACTATTGCCGTATTCGACAAGGTCACTGTGCAGATCGAAGTCGAGAAGGACAAGAACACGCAAAGAGGAAAGGTTAAGATGACTCTGGTGAAGCCTGTAGATGCGCGATCGCTATCATAAATATGTAGCTGTAAACTTTGTTTATTCATTAGTATATGACTCGTCTACGGTGTGGAGTGCCCGAAGGACCAGAGCTTTGCTGAGGCATCTCGTACTGAAGGGGCCGGTTTCATACGAGACCGTTTAATGAACGTCGTTCGTTGTGGTTCTTCCACAGACTCGTCTTCTTCACTCGATACGTTCGAATCATTAGAGGACTCGGAACAGGCATCCACTTGATCCCGATTAGGTGCTTCGTCAAAATGACGAGACCCAGATGCCGATAGGAGTAGTGGCTTGAGTGGGTGAAAGGCTACAGAACCAACTGCATCTTCAAAACAGGTTGATGAGTCCGGCACCTTCAATAGGTGGATAGGCGAAGGCAACCTACCGTCATGCGCATCGTACACGAGCGTAAGGTCATAGCATGGAGTCTGGGACCCATCTGCAGAGACGCGGTCCGCTTCTGCGGTAGCGTTGAGGTCAAAAAAAGATATTTCTCCATACTGTCATCAGCTGCGTTAGTTTCAATTGCTTCGACGCTGAACGTCTCTCTTACCTGATTCCCGACACTGAGCCAATTCCCTCCTATGTCAACGTCAAACCGAAGTTGTTGGTTCGTTTCAACTACTTCCTTCCGCTTGAGCGAATCGTCTCTTGCAGCGCGTTGGAAACGCTGTATCGGACTTGAAACATCTCCGCGTAGGTCCCATGTGTAAATGTAATCATGACGCCTAAACGACGCGTATAATAGGTATGGACGGGCTGGGTTGAACATCACCTAGCAGAGATATTGTGAGAAGGAATATCGGAAAAAACTCGGCGACGCTGGAATTACCTGACTGACACTGGATGGTACACCGAGTCCGGTACCACCTGATTCATTGCCTACAAACATAACAGGTGCTTCTCCAGTAGCCTCCGTAAAGATGGCAAGGTTCGAGGATGCGGGGGACGAAGGGCTTAGCGAACCTGCTGCGAAGACTCCGGAAGAGACGTCTGACGAGAACGCTAATGCGGATATGATGCCTAGATATCGTTCATTGACTATCGTCTATATCAGCGAGAACCTGACTTACCTTTCAGCCCGTCTCTGCTTTTCTTGGACGGGGTCGTGTGCCACCGGGTTCCTTCTCCAGGGTATTGAGTGTCGAAGACTTCAATGGCGTCCTCAAAACCGCAGTAGATCCTAGTTGCATCAGATTAAGACCAGGATATCAGTTCAAAAGAAAAGTTCTCACTTTGTGGCGGTACCGTTAAATGCCATACAGTGTGGGGCAATCTGCCTCTCGCGGTGATCAACTATCTTGTACGACGCGCGTAGCTACAGAGAATCAGCAATCGGGAGCCAATCAGCAAACAAAGACTCACACGGCCAGTTGCTGCATCCAAAAGTTTCACAGGACATTCTCTTACTGAGGCTAGGAAGCAGAATGACGCAGGGTTCGCCACACTCGCGAAAGGATACCAGGTGAAGTCCAGTATAGGACTTGGTTGTGAGAATGGTGGGGGAGGTTCGAACGGTGTTGGTGTCAGATCAGAAAGCAAGGAAGAAGGTCTGTTCAGCAAGATGTTAGTGTTTATATTTGATACGTTCATATTGTCATACATGTCAAGGTATTGCAAAGTGGCATTCTCACATTGTGCGAGCGCAACTGATCCATCTGGGCACCTATCACTCAATTAGTCTCGCTTGGAAAGCGTTGTATGGAGAAATAAATACCATTTGACACTTCTTGAAAAATTATTCCCGTTACCAGCTCTACCAACGGAGTGGTCAACATGCTTCAAGTCTGGTTTACGAGTGACATCGTAGGACGGAGGTTGCCAGATTGGGACCGCATCAGGGCCGGAGTCCATGTTACCTACTACGGTAGTGTATATGATGGCCTTAAAACCAGTGTAAGACTTGTGAAGGGCATATGCTCTTCATATATTCCGAGTCAGCAGACAGCTGGCAATTTGAAGATGGTGGCGAAGTTGAAAGGATATAATTACCCAATGTGGTAAATTATCCGGCCGGTGTCATTGATCCGGCTTGCCGAGTTGTCACCGAAGCCAGGCGCTCATTGGCTGTGTCGCCACCACGATCTTAAGCCACTGACTGGAAGAATGCAGCAACCCACAAGTCAAGCTAAATTAAGTTAAATCAAGGGTTACAACAGTGGTAAGTCTCCCGGATTCTGTGTACTTACACCTTATCTCATGGTCTGGTCAGTGTCACGTCCAGAAGAAGAGAACGCACATTAAAGTTTTCGCCGTAAACTTGAACATTGCCGCCATGGCAAGCTCACTTGAGGAGCTATACGATGATGTCCTTATTCATTTGTTTGGATTCCTTTACATCATGGATATCTTGAACATGAGGCAAGTAGGTATGGATGTAACCGCTGGCAAATCGATGCTTACGCCATCGTTTTCAGACCTCAAAGCGATTTATGACGATATCAAGGCTGCATGTCGTCTGGAAGCGTGCTTACATACTACATGTCATCGAGAATGGGTTTCCGTCCCCTGATCTACCCCTCGACACACTACCATCTGCTGAGCTAGAGAACTTGACTCGCCACGCGTATGCAGTCGGAAGTTTCTGGTTGGACCCACATTCGATGCCTCTGCAATCTGAAGAATTCTCCGCCAGCGACGGAATACCTGTCTCTGATATTAGATTTGTCCCCGCGAATCCGAACTGGTTAATAACCGTCTCAAGGGGTATCTGGTTCCGAATTACCTGCTGGGATACTGGCCTGTCGCGGCATACACCTGCACGGAAAGTCGCAGAATGGTGTCCCAAGGGGGCTATTTTCACTGGAATAGTGGTAAACTCCGATCCTAAAAACGAGGCGATGCTAGCTATCTCAGCAGTTTTCCCGAAGTGAGTAGGATACGCGATTTGAATTCCACACATGCGTTGTGTTGACGAGTTAACCGCGTACATAGTGAATGTAGGATCGATATCCTACGCATGAAACCAGCAACAGATCACTCTCCTGCACAATTAGAGTCTTTAGCTACGATCAACAGCTCCTTCAAGGCGATGACTTTATCTGGCGACGTGTTGGTTATTGCCGACGATACTTATGAGGTTCACGTTATTAACTGGCGAACCGGAGAGATGGCCATGTTGTGGGGGTCTGACGAACCGTCAGAATACAATTTCCAGGTAATTTTCAGCCATCAGGATTTAGAATGTCTTTGTTAACATACTTATAGCACAACAGATGTTTGCAAGTAGTCCTCTCCTCGCGGTGTGTGCTGGTAGTGCGGGCACGTTCCTTCGAAGCGTTTCCTGTACCTCATCTCCTTCCTCCTCATACTATAAACGCACCGCAACATCCTATCGCGCAACATCGATTCGGCTGGATCGATGGTGTCGCCGTATCCCAAGGCCACCGCTCCTTCGATAGCACGAGAGACGATCTACCAGCCTTGTCTATTGTTCTTCGCGCGGAAAGCGACGATCCATGGTCATCCACCAAGCATACTGTCGACCTATACCGTCTACCAGCAGCACCTCTGCCTCCTGAAAATGATGAAGAGAATGCTGATAGAGAGCCAGATACAGCGCCAGCATCACCTTACATATTCCCCCCTTTGCACCACACCTCCTTCCCATCTGCTCGTGGTCATCTACGCTGCAAAGATATCGCCTTGGGCCCATATGGTACTGCTCTTTGGATCCAACCACGGATAGCGAGGAATGCCGACCTCACAGGATTCGACGTCCATGCCTCGGACGCTCAAGGTTCTGGGCACCACCCGATTACTGGATCCAAAATCTCAAAGAAAGAGTCGCTCGTGGCTGCAGTGTTTCCAGGTCAATTGAAAAGCAGAAACGAAGGATTGGATGAGAGCATCCGAACGTTATGGGCGATTGACGATGTCAGTGTGGATTGGACTTCTATGGACTATGACGAGGCGAGGGGACTGGTAGCACTTGGAGACAGTCGTGGGAATGTGTTCATTCTGAGTCTAGTTTCTTCTAGTAATTCGTAGAGTGGACAGAAAATTGTAGAATACACTGTATGCCATGGCGATTCTGGATCAAGAGCAATGGCTCCTAGCGATCTCTATGAAATCTTCCGATCTACAGCTTAGCCCTGGCAGATGCATAACGACCGGCGTTAATGTCATCTCGCAGAACTCGCCTGAGAATCTTGCCACTGGGGTTTCTAGGTATCGCAGGAATGATGAAGACATCCTTCAGCCACTTATATTTGGACTTTGCGTCAGAGACGTGCTAAAACGACCTCAATGGATTAGCACACCCATGAAATGCGATGACATCGCTCGTACCTTCATAAGCTGCACCTTCAACTCCTTCTCTGCTTGCGCATTTCCTGCGATCCGCTGCCTCGCATTCTCTTTCAGTACGACAAACGCGACAGGGAGCTCTCCCGCATAGTCGTCCTGAACACCAACGACTCCAGCATCTGCTACATCTGGATGGCTAAGCAGATGTCCTTCTAGTTCGTTTGGAGATACTTGGAACCCTTTGACCTTGATGATTTCCTGTACTCGCAAGATTAGAAGTGCGAGGATGATTCAAATGTTCAAGCCTCACTTTAATTCTGTCCACGATGACAAGCAGATTGTCCTCCGTCAGTGTGACCTCGTCTCCAGAGGCGAGCCAGCCACTATCAAACGTCGAGTTAAGACGGATATTTCGCCGCAAACCGTAGTACGCACCCTTCTAGGAATGTCTTCTTTGTACTAATCCAATCGGCCATGAGCAAGCTATACTCGCAGCCCCATCATCAGGTTCACTTACGCTTCTGGATCCTTATAGTACCCCAACGCAACATAAGGCCCTCTGATCAGCAGCTCCCCAGTTTCGCCCTTCTTCAGATCCGCATTTGTACCGTCCGCCTTCACGACTCGTACTTCACCCGCAGGTAGAATAGCCCCAGCGGTTCCGAACCTTCCAACCTTAGGGTATACAGGCCACTATTGAACCCGGTTTGAGTAAGTGATAGTGAGGGGCGAACGGAAATTTACCATCGCCACTCCGCCGGTAGACTCAGTTAGACCTGAGGACACGCATTAGGTATTGCGACCGAGAATAGGAAGCTGATGTTACCATATCCTTGTCCGAGATGTATATTCGGCCACGTTTTGAGGATCTCAGCTGATACTTCGGGTGAAAGGGCAGCTGCAGCTAAGGCGAGACAATGTATGTGGGAGATGTCGTAATTTTTGACAGCAGGGTGCTGGGGTGATTGACGATCAGTGACCATACAAGCAGGATAACAGTGCACGGTGCCGTACCTTCACGAGGAGAGTGGCTTGTGGGGGTACTATACTGCACAAGCATCCATATCAGCGTCGAAGAATAGTCATCGGTTTCATCAGAAATCCTCACAAGAGTATGTTAATCTTATATCGCACAATATTGGCTAGCATCTTCTCAAAGTTGAATACAGCCGTTACGACAGTTGTCAGCTGCGAAGTTACGTCAGCTGTGTTTTGCGCTCCGCATATGTTTTCAATCTTACCCCGCTGTAGAGATTCAAGTGTAACTGAATCAGAGACAATAGATCAGCGATTTTGCGAAAACGAGGGGCAGCGAGCTTACATTCACGGCCAGGCCGTATATGTCTTGATTGCCAAAGGAATGGGTGAGCGAGACCTTTTGTAGAATTGGGATCAAACTCACGGAAGAAGGGAAGGACTGGGTGGCATCAAAGGTCTGTCAGATAGAGTAGGCAAAGCACGAACGTACCGCCAGTTGAAACATCCCCAACACGAAATCGAGCCTCGTCATGACTCAGTCTATGATCATTCACTCCTTGCGACGTAGCCAGTTGCACGACAGCCACGACGATGTTATAGTGGGATAGAGCTACGGCCTATGGATCCCGTACCATTCAGCTAATGCGTGGTACTTAAAGGAATAAGCTACGCACTTTTGGTTTGCCAGTCGTCCCAGACGAGAAGCAAAGAAACGCCATCTTCGTTCTACTCTCACCTGCCGACAGCCTGAGTGGCCGGGCCGTGAGACCTTTTGCCGTGGCCTCATCGATGACTCCGTCCAGAGTACGCAAGCCACTGCCCGGGTGGCTCTTGACGAGGATGATATCTGCATTGACGGTTTGCCCTAGGTTATACAACGCAGTTTGGACGTTCTTCAAAGTCAGGGGATGCGCCACAATGAGCTTGGGGTTTGCTATCC
Source organism: Irpex sp. M6601 (assembly GCA_037039805.1). Classification (NCBI taxonomy): domain Eukaryota; kingdom Fungi; phylum Basidiomycota; class Agaricomycetes; order Polyporales; family Irpicaceae; genus Irpex; species Irpex sp. M6601. The sequence goes on along the minus strand of JAXQGN010000223.1, from coordinate 1,268 downwards.
GGAACTGGTGCTCTGGAATACGTGACACGGAGTAAGCATTTGTAACGACGACTTATTATGAGATATGCACTCACCAATTTCGCCGGGAGTCAGGGAAGGGCTCATTGCACTGATATAAGTATGCGCCGTAAGCCGCAATGTAATCGAAAGCGCTTTCACTGCACTTACGCCACAATACCACCAGCTTCAAGAACACCCCAACATACTGAACCATAGTCTGAAGATAGAACTGAGCGTCAAGCATAAAGCAAATATCATTGAGCTGCGCACCGACATCATTGGGACTTGAGAAGGCAACTGCGAGAGGATCGGCATGATTCTTAATGACAAGCTTTGATTTTGATGAGCATCAAGTCTCACCAACATCATCCACTCCTATCCATGATTGTCGTTAACTTCTCAACAAGAAGAGGGTTGAAGGTGTGGCGTACCTAGTTTGTACACGTTCTGCAACCAAGCTGCGAACCTGGCTGTTCGTGTTCGGAGCTGCAGATACATTGTTAACGCTGCTAGGTCATAAAACTCATTAGAGTGGCGACGTACCTCTTCCAAGCCAACTCCTCTACCAGTTTCATCGTCGATGAGACATAGCAAGTTCGGTGGTCGGACCGGGCGCGTAGGATGTTCATAGTCGAATATAAGTTGAGGAACCGTGAGATCGTCCGGAGGAGGGATGTACGGGCGCGGAGGAAGGTTAGCCATCGCAAACTCGCTGGTGGCGTTGAGCTTGCAAGAGTGCGGCGGGAGGAGGGAGACAAGAGGAGGGAGACAGAGTCATGGCTACCACGAGCAATATACTTGTGGGGTTGCGACAATCGCTGTGATATCTGGTGTACGTAGGCCGACCCCTTAGCCGGGTGTGAATGCATACGGGTATCGCGTGGCCGCGCACAAACCTACGACTCTACAGGCAGATCACGGTTGCAGTAAGTAGGTACTGATTCTGAGGTTCTTGGTCGTAAACGTTATCACGGCATCCGGCCTGTGATAGGTTTGAATTCCACAGAGCAGCGCCTGTAAAGATGCCAGATACCCGTCTCCGCTGAGGAATTCTCAGACAGCTGATACCTACACAGCCAGTCACCTCTTCGTTCTTTTCAGAAATAATTGTACGTACAGTGTAACGCATTTCATGCTGCGTTGGATTGTCTTTTCCGATTTCCTGAAATCGGTTCAACTTACGCCCCCATCCCCCGCTGAGCGACCCCACGTGACCATTTGTCCCGCCCTTAGCGCTGAACCACCCGCTACCTTTACTTTCGTCTCAT
>JAXQGN010000222.1:0-42650 GCA_037039805.1 Irpex sp. M6601 | reverse complement strand
GATTCACGGACAAATCCGAGTCTCGTGATTCGACTCGCGAGTCGACTCGCCCGACTCGACTCGCTCGACTCGCTTTTTCGAGTTGGACCGAGTTGGACGGACTCGACTCGACTCGACTCGACTCGGGACAACACTAGCTCAAGGCGGGTTTGCCGCAAACCCGCCTTGAGCTCTGATTGCCGATGCGGCCATCACGCTCAAGTTTGTTCTTTTAAGTTCCGACCGCAATCGCAAACTTCGCACTGCTCTGATTCTGAAATAGTTAGAACTCCGCAAACTTGAAGTAAATCGAAGTAACTTTGGTCACTTTTCGCGCTCAAGTTACTTCAAGTTTGTTTGTTAATGGCGAAGTTTGTTCAAGTTTATCGTCAAGTTAAATTGTTAACCCTCGACGGCCAGTGGCAACGGTCACAAGCGGGTCGCGCTAGGCGCCCATGTCGTCCCGATTTGGGGATAACATCAAACCTTTCTTCTGCCAGTGCTAGTCATCATGGCCCTCGCCTTAGCGGCCTCTTACTCACTGGTAGTCGAACTATTCGCCACTTACTATGCGACCGAAAATTCAAGCCCTCAAGGAACACACTCTCTACAGTACAGCTCACCATTCACCGCTCACTATTCATCATTCAATAATCACCATTCATCATTTAACATTCCCTTCAGTTGGAGGTGTTCCTCCCTTAAGGCCCCGCTCTGGAATGCCTTGAGCTATGCTGGGATGCCGATAGAGCCTGACCATTACTTGCTCGCATAACCCTGGAGCTCATAAAGTTTGAATCAGTCTACTCTGTCTCGGGAAGACCACTTGCTCGGCCACCTGAGTCCCCTTGACATAATACCACTACTCCGACGTAGACAGGTGGCCTGGACTCTACTAAAAGTAAGTACACAAGGTTCTTATGCTGTAGCACCCCTAAACTTACACCGCGACTTCGCGACAGTCTGACCAGGGCTTCATGTCTCGGGAAGAACACTTGCTCGACCACCTGAGTTCTTTTGACATAATAGCAGTGCCTCAAAGGAAACAGGTGATTCGAACTCTAAGCAAAGTAAGTACACTGAATACTTATGCTGTAATACCCTGGAGCTTATGCTGCTACTCTGTGAGAGCTCGACCGGGAGTTCACAACTTGCTCGCGTAATCCTGGAGTTCGCGAAATCTGAATCTGTCGACAGTGTCTGGGAAGACGGCTTGCTCGACCACCTGAGTGTCTTTAACATAATACCGCTACTCCAATGGGTACAGCCTCAGGCGAGTGATTCAAACTCTAATCAAAGTAAGTATACGAGATTCTCGTACTGGAATGCCCTGAGGTTATGCTGCGACTTCGTGAGAGTCTATCCGGGACTTTCTCATTCACCTGAGTACCTTCGATCTAGTACCGCCAGGCAAGTGAAGACAGGTGGATCGAACTACTATCAAGTACGTACACCAATATCTCTTTCTGGAAACGCCCTGACCTTGTGCAAGGAGCATGACCAGGACTGGCTCGATCACCTGAATATCTTCGATGTCCTAGTGATGGGAACAGGCAGTTAAGTTCGAACTCTACTAGGAGGAAGTGTATAAAAGCTCAACACTAGGTACGAGTTTCAGTCAGACTCCTCATCGCCAGATCTCTCTCTCTCTCCTTCGACCTTCACAAGGAACATCAAGCAACAATGGCCGCAAAACTCGAAAACGGCATTTGTACGTATCTTCGTGACTAATACCGTCTTGTTGTTAGTATGGATCACTCACATGTTGTAGACTTCATCCAGAACGCTGGTACTGGCACGGTCTTGGACCTCAAGTATGTTTCCTAGCTGAAAGTTCCAACTTTGTCTCGGCTCTGACAACTCACACCCACTTAGTGGAGGTTCTGGCGCCAATGGTAACATATTTCTCCGCGAACACCGCCTACCGCCAATCTCATATTAACTGAAATGTATGCAGGCACGAAGATTCAAGGCTTTGCGAAGCGCGAGCTCAACGACCCATGGGTCCCCGCTCAGCTCTGGATCATCACCAAGATCGACAACAGCGACTCCTACACTGTGGAAAACGCAAACGGCCGCACGTACGTGGACCTTACCAATGGTACGTCTACAGGTCTTGCATGAACATCATGTTTTCATCCTCGTTCTAATATACTTGTTAGGTCTCGTCGCCGACAATACCCCTATTATAGGGAACCAAGGTCCCGGTGGCGCTAATCAACGCTGGAAATTTATCCGCAACACCAAGAAAACGGCATATGTGTACGTTTCTATGATTATGATATTGGGTGTGACCTGTCTCACTGTGAACGTGCGCACAACCTCCAAAGTATCCAAAACGAAGCGTCGAAGAGTAAGCATCATCAAATTTTATTGATATACTTACAACTAACAACGAACCCTATTAAGCCTACATCGACCTCTATGGCGGGTAAGTGCCTAGAATACATTTTATTTGTCATAATACTCTTATCTGATTTGACTCTTGTTTATAAAGCGGTGTCCCTGACGGTACGCCTGTGAATGGATACGCTGGCAGCGGTGCCGACACCACCAACCAAAACCAGTTGTGGCAGCTCATACGTGCTTGAACCAGAGCTCTCAATCGGCACGTCACGGAATAGCGACAGAATATTGGGTACGAGCCATCACACGATCTGACTGCCTCGATAATATTCAATCGCGTGTCCAGATACGGCATTGGGCAAGTTCCTCTGGCTCGGTTGAAATTGCCTCTATCGACGGAAAACTAGCGGTGTATCATTGATATAAAACCTGTTTTGACTCATGTAACTATTAGGAAAACCCATACGTTGTACGAATTCGAATGGTTCAGTGTTTGATCTTCGCTGTGAAAGGGACAGATGTGCAGCTCCGACTCGGACGCCCTACAATTATGAGAATCAAAGCATGCGTCGCGGTCTGCCTGCAAGCTGTGTGCACGTTTGCCTCAGCTAATCGATTTTAATTGCATGGTGACATCACCCGACATAGGTTTGAAACTTAAAGTCGTGCGACTCGTGCCCTCTAATGGTGCAAGCGAAATGTCAGACGGTCGGTCATCTGGAGTCAATCATATTGATATCTATACTGTAACGACCACCGGATCATACAAGGTTATAACACGTAAACACACCTCCAAATTCACATCTCTTTGCGTTCCGGTTCAAGTTCAAGCTCAAATTGCTGTGTGCTGGGTGACACCCTCGCGATTGCAAGCATCGATTCCATCGAATGATCATCGAGCATGGTCCTTGAGGCAAATAATTATTTCGTCGTGGTGGTTACTTGTGTCGACGTCGTGACATAAGTACAGCCTGGGCCACTGAATGCGATCTGTTGAGTCAAGCGCCTGTGTGTCCCGATTTGGGGCGTGCATCAAAGTTTTCGCTACTAACTTGAAGCTTCGCTTTAGGTAGTACCACTACGTTACCTGAGTACTACTTGTCACTTCTGCGGCTGAAGCTTTGAGCTGAATACTCACCATGCCCGCACATGACACAGTGTAACGATCCTCATGCACCATGCACCGTTCACTTTCAAGTTCCATTCATCATTCATCGTCTTTCACGACAGCTGAACTTCGAAGGCACTCCAAGTACTCAAGTCCCTGCTCTAGAATATCCTGGGCCCATGCTTGGGTACCGGGAGAATCTAACCAGAACTTACTCGCGTAATCCTGGAGGTCGGGAAGACCACTTGCCCATCCATTTGAATGTCTTTGACATAATATCGCTCCTTCGACGGAGACAGATGGTTTCCACCTCTATCCCAAGTAAGTACACAACATTCTTGTACCGTCATCTCCAGTGCTTATTTTTTGACTTCGTGAGAGTCCAATAAATAGTACCCCTCAACTCACGAAGGTTGACGCTGTCCGCTCTGTCTGGGAAGCCGGCGTGCTCGACCACCGGTGCCCCTTTGACATAATATCGCCCCTCTTGTGGAGGCAGGTGATTGGTTTTCTGACCAGGTCAGTATTCAAAACTTTTTTACGGTGATTCTTGGAGTGTATGCTGAGAGCCTGGGCAGGACTTGCATGACCGTCTGAGTACCTTCGCTGTAATGGTGATGGAGACATACAGTTCAAACTCTACTGGCCATGAGTATATAAAGGGTCAATGCCACGTCTGAATTGCTACCAGGCTCTCCATTACCAGATATCTCTCACACAAAACCTCTTTCTCTCCCCTTGCGTCCTCACAAGAAGAATCATATCACAATGGCCCCTCTCGAAGACGGCGTCTGTATGTATCGTCCAGTACCTAGTCGTGGCTAGTATTGACCACTCACGTATTGTAGACTTCATCAAAAATGTCGGTACCGGTACTGTCTTGGACCTTGAGTATGTTTATTACCATTAGCTTGTTCTAATATTTCAACTGAGGATGTACACGCACCTAGGAAAGGCACCGCCGACAATGGTAGTATTTTCCCCCGTGAACGCAGCCTATCAACAAACGTGGATTGACTGAACTTTACACAGGCACGAGGGTCATCGGCCATGCGAAGCGCGAGCTCAATGATCACTGGGTCCCCATTCAGCTCTGGGTCGTCGCGAAGACCGGAAACGGCGACTACTACACTGTCCAGAACGCAAAGAGTCTCACGTATATGACCCTCACCGATGGTATGTACGTCGGTTTTGTTATGAACATAGCTCTGAGTCTCGCACTCCTATCATTGCCGTTAGGTCTCGCCGCGAGTGGTACCCCGATCGTAGGGTACGAACGTAGCGGCGACAATCAACACTGGGAATTTACCCGTAACACCGCCAACACGGCATATGTGTACGTTTCTATGCACATACGTTTACCTTGATATTTTTCTCACCGATGCTACGCACTACAACCTCTACAGCATCAAGAACGAAGCGTCCGGGAGTGAGTTTATTGAAAACTTTCTCATTGATATTCCTTATGACTAACGGTGGACACGATATCAAGCATACGTTGACCTGTACAACGGGTAAGTTTCTGAGATACGCTTAGCGCTTCGTACTTCTCTTGTCTAATTTGGCTATAAAGCGGCTTCACCGACGGCACAGCTGTGAACGGATGGCCTGGCAGCGGCGCCAGCACCACCAACACTCATCAATTGTGGGAGCTCGTCCGCGTCTGAGTTCTAGCTCTCAAACTGCTCGCCGTGGATAACATTGGTATGGGTCATCTCGCCATCTGATTTCCTTGACAATATTAATCTGGGCCTCCAGATACCGCACCTTGTGGTCGAGTTACTGAGTTGGACTCGACTCGATCGACGATAACACCAGTGTTGTACCAATAAGAAACATGTTTAGGAATAAGGCTATGTAACTACTAGGAAAGACGTGTGCATTGCGCACGGGTGTCTTGAAGAAATCGATATTTGATGTACTAGCAATCACCCGTGCACTGCACGGGAATTAGAATTGGAAGATGCAGCGTCGATGTTGTATGACAGAGGAGAATAAATACCGCGCCCTATTTTTGACGGTGTGTACGTATGTCGGAAGCTAAAGATTTTCTGGAATCTGAATTCGAAGAGGCAGTGGTAGCCAATATTAAATAAGAAATATATTTCCATGTCGATGAAGCGGCGTGAAGGTGAAGTGAAGCTCGAACTTGAAGGCGAAGGCGAAAGAATATTCTGGACGCAGGCCCAAGTGAGTACCAATCGGAATTTGTGTTTGTCTCTGTCCAATCAGACGACGTGTTTATCTCGACGTGTCAGCCAATCCGAAAGCCCAAATGTCGACGCGATGGAGCGACCGCGTTTCTCTTTATAATAGAGAGGATTACGAGAAAAAAATACCAGCGAGAGCAGATAGGCGAAGGTTGGCAGTTCTCTACTGCCTCACATTCCTATAGCGTGTTTAGCCTGAGCTAGTCAAACCAAGAACGAACGTCCGGGAATTCTGACTGAGCTAAGTACTTCGCGCAGTTGGCGAGTGTTACGTAACAAACGTTTCGCACTTTTTGCTCTCTAGCACCTGCAATCCGCTGAACAGTCCGGAGCCATTGCGTTGCACCGAGTCAGGGCAACCCTCAACGAACTTCGGAGTTTTGATCAGGAAGCCTGGCCGCCTTATAGGCGCAGTGTATAGCGATTGACAGCAACCTGTGATCACTGAACTGCGCAAGTCAATGCATGAACGTCCCCTGAAAAGCCGAGCCCCTTAAGTGCGCCTTGTACTTACGTGCATGTCTTCAAGTTGTAGACAGGAAATGATTGCAGTCACGGTGTTGTAATATTGCAGGTTCTTAGAGGCCTTGCGGCGCAATGTGTGGCGTGATTCCCGAAACAATATTTTCTAGAATGATAATCGTGGAATTTTACAAGCCTTTCGTAGATGACAGTTAATGTTGGCTCAGGCAAGATAGGCAGACTAATTGAACGTACTTACACACCAAGCTTGGACAGGTTCAGATAAGAAGTTGAAATTCGCATTGGCGCCCAAGTCGATTAGCACGTCACGAACGCGTGACATCACGCATCGGCGTCCAGATCTGCTACTGAGTCGCGATCGGTGTCCAATCGGTGCCTGCTCATGCGGTCGCTGTCGTCGTCCACAGTGTCCCCGCAGTCGGCACAGATAATCACAAAAATCAAACATATATATACTTGAGCAGCCCGTCGACGTTGCCATCAATCCGTCACGATGTCCAAGCCACATCCGCTGGACTTGACAGCGGACCCGATAGCGAGCAGGATGTCTCGCTCACCGAGCAAACGCACCTCGTCACTGTCGCTCCTAGGTATCTTCGTGCTCTTCAACCTCTGGTACTGCTCCTCCTATTTCACGTCGCCGTCGTCGTCTCCCCACTCGCCCCAGAACGTCGTCACTATCCCCCTGCACGCGTCTGAGATCATCGACAAATGTCGCGTCTTGCACACCAAGCCTGGTGTCCCCGAGGACTTCTATGAGCGGAAGACGTCTGATCGGTTCCAAGAGGGCACGAAGACGGTCGTTATTCGGAACGCGACAATTTGGACTGGGAAGGTGCAGGGGTTGGAAGTCTTGAAGGGTGACTTGGTGCTGGAAGGGGGTATCATAAGGAAGGTAGGCGTTGATGAGGATTTGACGGAATATGTAGGGAGGGAGAGTGTGGAGATTGTCGATGCGCAAGGGTGAGTTCTGTCCAACCAAGCAATGCATAAGTATAACGAGCTAAGCCAGTTTTTGATCCTACAGACGTTGGGTTACCCCTGGGTATGCATTCAAGTCCTCTCTTCTGTTATACCATACACCTCACCTCATTCGCTGCACTCGACAGAATCATCGACGTACACTCACATCTAGGCGATGGTTCCTCGCCGGCCTTGCGAGGAGCAGAAGACGGAAACTCATACAAGGGTCCCGTCTTGCCGTGGTTACGCTCCCTAGACGCAATCAATACGCACGACGAAGGTATGAACGTCTCCTTTCTTTGTGACACGGCTACATGCTACTCACGATCTTTGATGTTGACATCTCTTTATGTGTTCAGGCTACGCATCTGCTGTTGCTGGAGGTCTCACAACAGCCCTCATCCTACCTGGCTCCGCTAATGCTATCGGTATGCGCCTCGTCTCCTATGCCCGATATCAAAGACTTACTCTTGATTCAATCACCAAGGTGGACAAGCCTTCGTCATCAAGCTCAGACCTACGAAGGAGCGTTCACCGACCTCTCTGCTTCTTGAGCCTCCCTTCAACTTGAACAGATCGTACGAGAACCAAACACCTGTGCGCTGGAGACATATCAAGTACGTATGACAGCATCAAACATTCCCCACTCTCGTATATCACAGCTCTGATGTGTTTTGACTTTCGTTGACAGGCATGCTTGTGGTAAGTCTGCTAGTGTAGTGGATTGGATGGTTCACTCACTAGATTTATCACGGTGGCAACCCAGGCGAGAATCCATGTACGTGCTTCTACACATCTCAATGATGCGAATTCTAAGTATCCCTCACAATAATAGCTGGTGCATACCAACAAACCCGAATGGATACTGCCTGGGCTTTCCGTCAGGCGTACGTATCCACGTGTATCGAACTCTGGCGCTCTTTTGCTTATATGCTCATACATACAGCTATGAAACCGCTCGCAAGATCAAGGTGTCCCAAGACGACTACTGCGAAAAGGCTCTAGCAGGCGACTGGCACGCCCTCGCTGGTAAAGACTTCCCCGAGAGTCTGCAATGGGAGGCTCTTGTCGACGTCTTGCGTGGCCGCGTGAAGGTACTTTGCCATTTTACCTTCCTTGAACGAAACAGCAGTATACTAATATGGATCATCAGGTCCAAACACACTGCTACGAAGCGGTCGACATCGACAACTTCGTCCGCCTCTCGAACGAGTTCCAGTTCCCCGTCGCCGCGTTCCACCACGCACACGAAGCATGGCTCGTCCCCGAAGTTCTCAAACGAGCATACGGTAAGCCCTCCCTTCCTCCTCTCCCTCTCCCCTCTCCCTTGCAGCTCACTCACTCACCAAAATTTAACTTTACATTGCAGAACACCCACCCGCAATCGCCATGTTCGCAGCCTTCGCCCGCTACAAACGCGAAGGCTACCGACACTCCGAGTTCGCACCTCGCATCCTCGCCGCAAACGACATCGACGTCGTGATGAAGAGCGACCACTCTGCGATTGTCTCGCGGTACCTTATACATGAGGCTGCGCAGGCGCATTATTGGGGGCTTGAGGAGAGTGTTGCGTTGGCGTCTGTGACGACTACTGCTGCGAAGGTGCTGGGGCTTGATCATCGGGTTGGGTATGTTAGAGCTGGTGAGTCATTTTTCGTATGGGCACCGATTTTTTTTACTGTTCTCATAACTTGACGCAATAGGTTACGATGCTGGTAAGCTGGATTTATCATGAAAGCAAGCTTGACATGTGGAATCACTCACTGTGCCACCTAGATATCGTGCTATGGGACAGCCACCCACTAGCCCTCGGCGCCACCCCAGTGCAAGTCTTCATCGACGGCATCCCTCAAATCTCCTCGCCCCACACCGTACCGAAACCCGCATCACTCCAGCGAGCACCAGTAACACCGAACTTCGACAAAGAGGCTCAACTAGCCGTCGAGTACGAAGGCCTCCCACCACTCGAGCCAGGCAAGCTCAACCTCTCACGTATCGTCGTTTTCACGAACATCTCGTCTATCTTTGCGAAGGACCATACGGGGAGTGTCGTCGAGAGGTTCTCGGTGCTGTCTGCTGACTCGGAGAGGGCTACTGTAGTGGTCCAGGACGGTCAAGTCGTCTGTGAACAATTTGGCTCTTCTTCCTCCGCGTCTTCGTGTGCTTCTTTCCTTGAGCAATCTGGAGGACAAGGACCTCGTGTTATCGACTTGAAGGGCGGGAGCTTGCAGCCTGGGCTGGTCACGGCAGGTTCGAACATCGGTCTTACACATATTCCTATGGAAGCGTCTACGTCGGACGGAGATGTTTATAACCCTTTGGTTGGACCCACGCCTTCTATTGCGGGCGGTGATGGCTACCTCGCGAGAGCAGTGGATGGATTGCAGTTCGCTACTCGTGACGCACTGTGAGCCTCCTCTTGCCACTTCATCATCGCTCTTTTTCTCAGTTGATCCCCTCTTGTGATAGTCTCGCATACCGCGCAGGTGTAGTTACGGCGATTACCCAACCACAACACACCTCTTTTATTTCGGGATTAAGCACCGCCTTTTCCCTCGGTGCTTTGCACGGTCTCGAACAGGGTGCCGTCATCCGTGATGTGGTGGCGTTGCACGTATCTCTTGCGCACGGCGATGTCCCGGGGATCAGTACGGAGATTGCGGCTCTACGTAGGTATATCCTCCATCCACCAAGTGGAGAGGCTGAGGTGTGGGTGACCAAGCTCAAGGCGGTACGTTGATATCACAATGCATGAGTCGATGGGTACTGAAGTGTCCCTGGTATCGTAGGGAGAAATTCCTCTGGTCGTAAGCACGAACAATGCCGACATCATTGCTACTGTGGTCAACCTCAAAGAAGAGATAGAAGCTGAGATTGGGAGCAAGATTAAAGTGACTGTCCTTGGAGGAGCTGAGGCTCACATTATAGCGCACGAGCTCGCTCGTGCTAATGTCGGAGTTGTACTCACGCCGCCGAGGCCATACGTGAGTGTTTATCCACTTTGACTATTCCTTCGCTCATTCTCTGTTTCTTTGATAGCCGTACACATGGGATCACCGTAGAGTGTACGTTTCCTTCGGGTGTCTCACGAGAGAATAGTCGACGATGTTAACTATTCTACAGTATTCCCGGTATTCCGGTAACTAACGAGAGCACGATCGCACACCTCGTCCGAGCAGGTGTTACCGTAGGCCTAGGTCCTCAAGGGACTACAGCTATCACCATGTTGAGCGACTGGGCAGTGCGCAACGCCCGGTTCGACGCCGGCTGGGTAAGTCTGTGATCTACGTTCAATATGACGATGTAACTAATGAAGTGATGGATGAACAGGCGTTACTCGATTCGCCCGATGTCCTCAGTCGAAGCGACGCCTACGCCTTGGTCTCTTCCAACGTCGAGAAGCTGTTTAACTTGCCCTCGGACCCATACCAAAGCGATATAGTAGTGACGGAGCATGGTGATCTGCTCAGCTTTGAAGGAAAGATCACGGCTGTTATATCGCCGCGCAGGAGGAAGTTGGATATTTTGGAGTGAACAGGATGATGGAATGGATGAAGGATAAACATGCACCTTGTAAATATGGAGCATAAGTGTGTATCAGATGTTTTAGTAAGGTCCAACTCTCTATTACAGTGCCTACTACTAAGTTGTATTGTTCCCAATCTGGTACGGACGAGGTAAAGTAGGCAGAGATGACTTACATCAGTTCATAGCAGGCGAGTGAAGAGATCATTAGCCTCTAACGGCGAGGAGACAATTACACAACACGATAATATTGCAGATGGTGATACAAACTTGAAGTGTTGCCGAGACAAACCACGCACGGAGCCTGCAAGTCGTGACAAAGGAAGCAGTCCAAAGGGTAGGCGTACAAATCCGAATAGAGAGCACAGGAAGAATCCAGGGAACAACAGGCGGAGAGAGAGCACCAGCACAGCACAGACAGAACGATCAGTCGCCGAGGTCGACAGCAGCTCCAATAGAGATTTTAGCCTTCTTCGTATTTCTTGTATCTTGACTGTCGTTGGAGCTTGTATCTTTACGCTTGAGATCGTTCGAGTTTTCCTCTTGAGAATCCGGAACGTAGAACTGGGTCTCGGGTTGAGTCTGGGATTCGTCCACAGGTTGCTGATTCTTCGCTGGTAAAACCTCGCCAGAGGCAGTCGGTTGTTCACGAGACTCACTTCGGCCCCTAAAAAGCTCATAGATCAATTAAAAACGACCGATGTAGGACTCTTACATCTCGACGTCCTCAGCTTGGTTGTTCTTGTTTTTGCCTCGAGAAGACCTCTTCGGATTCTACCGCAATAAGCGTTAGAAATGTCACTTACTCAAACGTCTCATACAGACCAAGTCAGCGAGCCCCAGGAGTCGCTTCTCGGCTTCAGAATTCGGGTCGAAGTAATCCTTATATTCTTGGCTTTTCATCATTGAGCGCACGAACACGTATTTCGGCTTCTGTCCGGTTTTTCGTCGTGGTGGCTTTTTCGTCGCTTTACCTGCATTCTTCGACTGCCGGGTTTTGGTTTCCAGTAGGCCCACTTCGTCCTGTTCTTCGATCTCCGTTGCAATGAACCCTGCGGCATGTTAGAATGATATTCACAAACAATAATCACTGTAGATCAAAAACCTTCGTTTTGGAGCCGTCTGAAAAGCTGCCCAGCGACAAGCGGTTCACATTCTGTAAACAGTGAGAAACCGAACACACCGCCTATGTTTACGAAACTCAACATACCTATGCTATTAGTGAAAGCCTTGAGCGATTCACAGCCGTGCTTCTCACAGACTTTGATGGCCCGTCTGTGTGTGTGTTTCGTGTCAAAGAGCTTCCTTATACATGACATGAAAATTTGACAACGGCATACCTGAAGAGAGCGAGATCCTTGTATTTGTCCATCATGCGAGGGTGCAAGTTATGCACCAAGATAAGATCCCAGTTCTGGTCGGCACGAATTCTACAGTCGAAACAGATAAAATTCTTCGGTAAATTCTTCGCTCGTGCAGTGTGGTACCCCATGCACCTTTTCGAGTCTCATCAGTATCATGTATGACCGTAAGAGGCGAAAGCAACTTACCACACATGAGACCATTTACTACAGCCTTCACAATAAATAGCATCACAGTCTTCAACCTAGAGAAGGTCAGTCTATAGCTACAATCCCAACTCTGTGTAAGCGTACCGTTACGTCGCAAACGCACGCAATCCCTGTCTCGACGTCATCTTCCACCTGAGCACCGGATTGCATCTCAGAAACAGAAAGACTTCTGGTCTTTGCAAGAGTTTTCTTCTTAGGTGACAAAGCCATGGAGTCGTCTTGGCTGTCATCAAGCGGCTGGACTTGAGTCTCCATGTCTGCACAAAACCGTCAGTATTACCGTTAAAAGCATCAGAGAGAATCAACGAGCCAAGCATCTCAGCATCTTGATCTTTTTCCGCCTCTCGCCGAGCACTGACGATCTGTTGCAACGCTTGAGTGTCGATGCTCTCCACATTAGTCAAACCCGTAGCCTCAGGATCGAAGTCAGGGAAAGACTGAGAAGGGGTGGGAGACTTCTGAGCACTAGACCGCGTATTATACTTAGAGCGAGCCTGATCCTGGCTTCTAGGAGTAGTAGGAGACGGTGAAGAGGGTGGAGAGCTGGAAGGCAGCCGTGAGTCGGGGAGTTGCGTTGCATCAATTTGTTGCGTCTGTGTCAGGTCGCCAGAGTTCGTTACAGGCAGCTGCTGGAGATCAATTGTTAACAATGCACCTATTACGAGTCAACCTTACGCACCAGCTGTCTAACGTGACGTGGAACCTTCTCTTGTACACCTTCGAAGACGACCGAGGCCTGAAGGGAAGATTCGGCTTGCTTTTCTTGAGAGGCTGACAAAGGGACCACACAGCCATTGGGGTCACGAACGCCAATTGGTCCGACAAACTCCATTCCCTTGGCACCTGGCCGCCAGACTGCAGCAGCAGAATCATCTGTACAGAAGCGCAATGGAATCAAGTGACCGCCTCGCTGAGAGCATGTACACTCACCATCTTCGATTTCCCCCTCTGCATCCACATCGTCGAGACCTTCCTCCGCATCCCACACGACACGTCTATCAAGCGCATCCTGACGCTGAGCCTCGACTTGGTGATTACGCAAAGCGGCCTCTTCCGTCGGCGTGAGCATAGGGGCACAGTTATGCTTCCCATCTATAGTAGTGCCCAAGAAGGGCGCGTTGTTGTCCTCTGCTGATGGAAGATAGGCAGACACAGACGTCACACTAAGATCTACAGCGTGCCATCCAGTTTGAACTTGTCCGATGCTGCACTTCTCAGGAACCTCGGCTTGATCATGGGTAGCAAAGAACCACTTATCCTTCTTCGAGTCGCCTGCACGGAAGTATGGCGGCTCATAGTCGTCGGGCGTATGGTCATAGTAATATAACTTGAAAGTTGCAAAACGTCGTCCTACGTTGTCGGTGAGTATTCAGCGTAACAGAAATCAGACCGCCATGCGCTTACTTGGTAACGCGTCCATTTGCGTCGTCGCTTGAATCAGGTTCTTGACCAACGCCTGATACCACTCAGTTCCCGCGACAGGATGAAATGCATACATGCTCCCACACCTTCAGGCTACGCTTGACTTCTCCGAGCGTAGGTACCTTTCCCTTCTTCGATGCATCAGAAACAGGATCTGGTTTCTTCCCACGCCCATTAATGGATAGTTTCATGAGATCGTCGCCCAGTGACATGAGCGGGACTGTGATGTCGGTGCCTGGTATAGTGTAATACTAGAGACTCTTGTAAGTAACGACCGAAAGTACAAACAAGTACACTTACTCGGAAATTGAACGTGTATGCTTCCACAATGCTGTGAAAGTGAACGTAAGCGACCATAGTGTGATTATATGCGCATACATGAACATTACTTGTTTGGATCATCGTTGTCCTGCACTCAGCAAGCCTCGTGAGATGATGTTCAGTATGCCATGGTCAAACATAGCACTTACCAGATAGATTGCGAAAATGAAACTGCGAAGGTACTGCTTCTGTAAAGCATCGAAAATGCCATTCTCCTTAGAGCATGACAATGTAAGAGGGATAACGATCGCTGCAACAAGGAATTCACACTCACCAGATAGTCTAGTAACTTGTCGGCTTCTTCCGTGTAACCTCGAGATACGGTCATAATCTTGAAGCCGCTGACATTGCGCTTCGAGCTGTCACTTGCAAAAGAGCCACCGATAGATTGGGACGCGCTCTGACTTTCAGCGTTGGCTGATGTCAAGTAGCCTATATGCGGCGAGAAATGAATGAATTATCCTAAGAATCGCATAACTCAGTCTACGTACTCTCAGAGAAGTTCTCAGCGGGAAGTAAATTTCTGATCAACGTCTTGTTAGTAGAATGATCACTATATAGTGACCAACGCCCTCACCTAAGATATGTTATGCATCCCAGCCCGGCACGAAGAAGAGTCTGTACAGATTGCAGGCTCTGTTGCGCCGTAAGAACTTCCTGGTCGTATAGTCCAATGTCAGAATGAACTTGCGCATACTCCAAAATACAAGTAAGCTTACTTGACTCTGATCTGTCCTTATTGCTTGTGTCTGCATCGCTACAAAACGCGTCAGTGTGAGTGGATGGCGACCAAGAAAGGTGGACGCGGACCTGAATATTATGGCCTGCTTTTAATCCCCGCCAACTCCGACAGAATCACGTGTGCGCGATCCTCATACCAGGCGCTTATTTCCTTACTTGCAGTCAGAGCCTATGCCATGGCCATCTTCGGGCTCTGGGTAAGAGTTCTGATTATCAATGGGCTAGAAATACTCTGACTGCAAGAAAGGTTATAAACAAAGCCGGTGGGCTAGTCTATCAGCGAAATTTTGGAGGCACGCATCTTTCTTTATCTTCCGAATTGAAACTCACTACTTACATGTAGATGGCCTTCCTGGTCTGACATCGAACGAATACCTCGTTCTGGCTGGAACGTTGCATGGTATTCATGCCATCACGAGCCGCCTGTCTCCGACAGGTTCAAGTTCTGGTGCACAAACGATCGAAGGCGAGACATTCAAGATGACCATCCTCCTCACCGCAACGGGTTAGCCGCTCAATCTCACGCTTCTCAAGCCCATGACATGTTCAGCTGCTGACGGAAATTGACCCTACAGGTACAAAGTTTGTTCTGCTGACTTCGCCAGTGGAGCCTACCGCGGACTCCGTACTGCAGAAGGTGTATGAGATATACTCCGATGCGGTGATGAAGAATCCATTCCATACACCGGAGATGCCCATCCGCTCCGAAGCCTTCGACACTCGCATCACCGCTCTCTTAGGATGAGGCACGATCTTCGTGTGCATTGCGCCTTGTTCACGAAGACAATATCATACGGTCAGAAGCCATAACAATCACGCCCGTTCCACTTCATCTGACTTCATTGCTCCTTGGTCACCATAGAATTGTGAACTATATCCTGCGTCGGCTGACCCAATAAATTATGTTCTAAAAACTATGTTACATTGTTACCAGACGAGCTCGTGCTGATCGGGCTGCATCACGGTGACGTTCCTTGGCTACTATGCGCACGACTGAGAAGATTTCTCGTGACTACGAGTATACCACTCACCAGTTCACCTTCGACTCGGTGTACGTTCGATCGAGCCTTTTCTGTGCCATCCGGCTTCAGGCCGAGGTACTCACACATAAATACGCGGAGGATAAGGTTCCACCGGCGCATAGTGGGTATGTCCAAGGCCGAGGCATCATCCTGGGAATGTTAATTCAATTAAATTGAGTCGGCAGCTATGCGAGGTACTTACCCTCAACGTGTGCCATACTGTTGGGAATGGGTTTGCGATCACATGCAGGACATCGACACCCATTCTTAAAAATGGTATATGGTCGTCCTCAACTCCGCCATAATTATGATCGGAGGGTCCACGAGGCAGGAAGTAGCTGGACCATCTCCGGCCGTCGTCGTTTCCATACGCGTAGGCTCCACTGTCACCCAGCGCCTTCTCCGCATTGACCATTTCGTCGTACAGCCATGCTGTACTGACGAAGGATGAGCGGATGAGAGGACGCGGTGCACCCAGCAAGTCCAGCAATATCAGATGCTCGATAGATGACAGCTCGGTGTCCCAACCTGAAGCGATCAACCTTCGCTTGGAATTCGGGGTGATATAAGTTGATGACCATTTCTGCACAAGGTTTCTGGAGAGTATGAATCAAGACATGTGGATAACTTGAGTGAGTATACTTGACCTACCTAGCTCCGTATATTGAATCGGTCGCAGTCCAGTCCTTGAATGCCTCTTCGCCGTCAAAGAAAACGAGCTGCAGAGTGGTATCAACAAGGTCTTCATCTTCGTCGTCCATATCGTCGTCTTCGGCTGCCAAACGCGCCATACGTTTCTCCAGCAATGGGTTCAACGCTTCGGCAAGGTCTAGCATGAAGGCACAAGGGGCCGCTGAGTCTGTAGCACCTACAAACTACTGCTGTCGGCTCCAATGTCAATGGTGAATATTGCCGGCGCGAGACGAACCTGATTTTGTGGATATGTCGAGAAGTACTTGCTATCGAAATGCGCAGAAAGTATCACTCTCCGGGGAGCTTTGGGATCTTTCGTAGCAATGACGTTCGTCATCCGTTTGACACCATAAGGAGTAGTGGCATTGAAGCTGTCTTCCTCGATATCCCAATTCAGCTTCTTGAGTGTGGAGATGATGTACTCGCGCACGAATGTGTTGTTAGCAGTGTCGGGGGCTCGAGGAATTAGTATTTTGGAAAGATGAGAGGACGGGTTATGGGGGTCAATGTTGCGCACAGGGTCCGGGCTGGAAACCAAAGAGGCTATCTCTTCCTTAGACAGGTGTTTGAAGTCGCGCTTTCCAAGACGCGAGACCTGATAGGAAGGGCTGGGGAAGGAGATAAATAGGCATAGAAAGAGGAAGTAAGCCGTCAGACTCCGCAGACCCATTCTATCCGATATCCCGAGCATTGCGTCGGTTAGTTTCGTCGCTACGGCCGTTGTCGAGGTCGTCCAGCGGCCGTGGTGGCTGCAGCCTGAAACACAGACTCGGACAACGCATAGCGTCGGGATTGGCCACGTGTGACATTGATCGCATGAGCGCTCCTTGCCGTTCGGCGTTTTTGTGCCTCGAATCATCGAGGCCGTGAAGCGCTCTAGCGCCGATCGGGTCAATGGGCGGCTAAAGGTTAGTCAAGGGAAAGTTGCCGACTGTTGTAAAGCTCATTCCGTCCCCACCCTTTCCCCTTCCCCACGTCCACGTACACCATGGCTTTCTCTGGGGCTCTCGTATGTGCTACACCTCATGTTGCATCTTATATGTCTGCTAACTGCGTTACAACAGACTCTAACAGACCTCAATGACTTCATTACACCGTCCCAGTCATGCATCAAACCCGTTGAGCAGACCAATGCCCCGACGACACACCAGAGCGAGGGAATGGCGTCGGTAGGTCTCCAGCTATCTACCCTAATGGTCCCATAAGCTTACAATTCTTCAGACAGAGATCCGGGTTGATTCCGAAGGGGCATACTATGAGGTGTCGCTGAATGGGTTAAAGACGAAGTCGGGCCCACAGCAGCAGAAACTGCAGACGGCGGATATCAGTTTGAACGACTGTCTAGCATGCAGGTGCACTTCTTAGCTGTCATACCCGGACGGTTGTACTTAAAGGTCTCTACAGCGGATGTATTACCTCCGCCGAGTCGGTGCTCATTAGCATGCAGTCTCACACCGAAGTTCTCAACTTCCTGGCCAACAACCCTGAAGACATTTGCGTCTCACACAAGGTCCCCGTGCTATCCATTGCCCCTCAGAGTCTTGCCTCACTCGCAGCATCCATATCCTCGTCCAGCACTTCTGCTCCTCTCCCGCTACACAGGATTATGCGCAGAGTCGAAGTTTTCTGCAAGAAAGTGCTAGGGTTTGAGCACGTCTTTGACACTACGTTCGCTCGCCATCTCGCTCTGCAAGAACACATCCGGGAGTTCCGTGAGCGTAAGAGCGGTCAAGGCCAACTACCTATGCTCGCCAGTGCCTGCCCAGGTTGGGTATGCTACGCAGAGAAGACGCACGCAGAAATGCTGCCCTTCATCAGTCGTACAAAGAGCCCACAGCAAGTTATGGGTACTCTGGTGAAGGAATGGATGGCTACGAAATGGCACAAAAGGTACGCATGTGATTGGTCAGCGACTCTGGCGTCACCATGCTGAAATCAAAACGCTTATCGATCTTCCAGTCCAAGTCAGATCTACCACGTCACCGTCATGCCCTGCTACGATAAGAAGCTGGAGGCCTCGCGCCAGGACTTTTACAACGATGTCTATTCCACCCGCGACGTTGACTGCGTGATCACCACGGGCGAGCTGGAACTCATGATGCGAGAAAAGGAGTGGGATCTATCGATCCCCGTTGAAGGAGAGATTACCGACGAGATTGTGTCAGAACAGGTCATTTCGGAGTCCTCTGCCCCCGCAAACGACATTCATCTCCCCGAGCTGATAAATCACCCAGGCACGAGCTCCGGATCATACTTGCACACCTTAATCAGGAGCGTCGTGCAAGATCACCCACATGCTCTCGATCTCAGCGTCCGCAATATTCGTTCGTCGGATTACGAAGAATACACCTTGACGGATCGATCTTCGGGCGAAGTCGTCTTTCGGGGAGCGAAATGCTATGGCTTCCGGAACCTCCAGAACCTCGTACGCAAGGTCGGTCGTGATGCTGGTGTCCAGGTCGGCCGGGGAGCAGCTGGGAGGCTTGGCGCCACGCGCGGTCGGGCCGTCAGGACCAAGAAGGGAGAGACCGCTGGATCTACAGACAAGAGCTACGACTATGTCGAAGTTATGGCCTGTCCCGGAGGGTGCGTGAACGGCGGCGGTCAGCTCAAACCAGGTGTCAAAGCGGTGGACCCCGTGGCAGATGAAGAAGGATTCAAGCGCGACTGGGATTCTTCTGGCGTCAAGCTTGACGGAGAGGACGTTGGCAGGATTCAAGGCCAATCGGGCAAGTGGGGTGATAAAGAGTGGACGAAGAAGGTGGAGGTGGTATATTGGCATGAGCTTCCTACTCCGCCTCCGTCGCCTACACCTGATGGCGAAAGTGGCTCTCAGAAGATTCTGAGTCATCTCGTGGACGCGAAGAATCAGGTGGCTGATAGACTCGCTGTGCGCATCCTCAGTGAGACCTGCAAGCCGGACGGAGTTGAAAAGACCGCCTCGTGGACTGATAGCTTGGATCAAGCAGCGGAGGGCCGACGGCAGAAGTTGTTTAGGACGCAGTATCGCGCGGTGGAGAGTGAGGTCGTTGGCTTGGCTGTCAAATGGTAGATTTCGTCCTTAACACTGTTTAGCTATCTCCTTGGGAACTTTTATTGGGTTGTACGATTCAAAACATAGATGACGATTAGCATAAGTATTTATCGCGATTAGATACTCTAATGATGTGCTGCTGCTGCAAATACATGACTGATGTGTGGAATAAATAGAGTGGTGTCGACAGCAAGATGAATCAGCGAGATACAGTAATGCGAGGGATGCCGAATTATGATGAGTAGATTAAATGCAAGACACAGCCTCGACCGTCATTAAGGATGTTGATAAATGTTGTTGTCACCGCCGTCGTGCGGCTTGTGGTCCATTACCGCACCAGAACGGTTTGCATTTGTCGCAGAACTCGGGGTTAACAGCGATTATTCGCTCGGAGGCGTCGGGCCCGAGAAACTGAGAGAATGGGTTTGACAAATGCCCGGTACAGAGAATAACAACGCAACTCACCTTCTCGTGGTAATCGCAGTGATTACAGGGCGTTATATGTCGCACTGAGTGGATGCAGGTCGGCTTGTTACAGTCGATCTTCCGAAGCTTCTTAGTCTAAGGAACAATGAGCGTCCATCATTTGCGTTGCGAATAGGTTAATCTTTACTTACGATGACATAGTGCTGTAAAAGCAGATGGCATGACGTCAAGGAATGCAGGCACGAAGATGAGGTGGACATACCCCGCAGGCGTACTGGATACCTTCCCTGGAGAAGATGGTGTGAGTCGGAGGACGCTTGTGAATAATAGGAGATGAAACCTACGTGTCTAGGTTGCACATCTTGGGTCAACGACGCTGACTGTTTGTGATCGAGTATGAACGCAAGTTGTACTCGGCGAGTTGTATGGCAGTGAGTTAGACGTCGGAGAGTAGGGTGAACGGGTGACGGGGGTAATAAGGGACGGAACTGGAGACAGGGGCTGAGTGGGGCTGATCGACCGAAGGGAGAGCAGACTTTATAGGCAATCGGACAAAGACAGAACAACGAATGACAACCGCGCTGAAGCGTTGGTTGGCCGTTGTGTCACAAGACGACAACACAGGCGAAGCCGAGCGATTGTTCCGAAGGAGAGTACGTGCTGGCCGTGATAAAGATCAGCAAAAGAAAGAGTCGGAGAAGGCAGGAGAAGGTGGGCAGTAAGAAATGGATCCGCGATTTATATGATGAAAGAGCGATACCGGAGCCAGGACGAGGAAGATGAATTCGAGATGCAGGGATCTGAGATATGTATTTCGCAGCAGTGTATTTCCAAGAGTGTCTCTCCGAGTGGGACTAGTTCCGAATGGTGTAAAGTGTTCAGGCGGAAAGACAGTTGAAAGCCGACCAAGATTTCCGTAGCTAACAGACCGACAGAGACAAAGACCAGTAATTCCGACACTCAAGCTGCGTTGGTGGAAGTTTGGCCAGCACAAAGACTAGTGACAACCACCTCGCCTATCGAGCGTGAAAAGGGACGTAATTCGCAGACAACCGTTGCGAGACAGCAGGCGAGATTTTGAAACATCTCGCCTGCGACCAGCTGCCTTTCTCGAGAGTCGATGGCCGTGAGCAAGCCGTGAGCGCGACGGAACTCGGATGTTGTCGACGAATGAAGCGTTGACAAAAAGACAGCAAAATCGATTATTTACTGATCAACTTGCTATCGCGATGCCATCATATCGCCACTAGCTCAGCTGAACTCCGCGCTGTGGAGTCCCAATCTGAGATCAGGCGCTCTGCTGTCCGCTGATTGGACTGTACCGCGCCCGCCCACGTCGTGCGCAGCGATGTCTTCGTCCTCCACCACGACCACCACACCCACAACCCGCTCGAGGACACTACTCTTCTTGTCGTTCAGAGACTCCCGCGCAAGCTCGTCTCGCTTTCGTCGTTCACGCATCGTCCAACACTATGACGACACGCCGGGTGAGGACGAACAAGACCGTCTCATCAATCCCGATGCCGCCCACGTTGCAATAGACGCAGAGATGCCCCCTCAGTGGTAAGTCGGTGGGCAGCGAGTCCATATACATCGTGTTCACATTTGTATCATGTTAGGGCGGATATCGCGAGTCAAGTGGAGGATATACTGGCTGGCACCAGGGCGAAAAGTAAGTCTACTTCGTACTCCCCTAGACACATCGCCGGATTGAACTCATTCAAGTCCGCTTCGGCTAGTGAACTCCCTCGACAAACTACACGCGAAACATGCCCTTCCCGGTTTTGCGGACCGGTCAGCAGAGGAAAGAGAAATCGAGGCTGCTACAACTGAAGTCACGAAGGTGTGCGACCATCGCGTCGCACTAAGCTATGTCAAAAGCTGACTGTGTTCCCTTGCCACAGGATTTCCGAAAGTGCCATGGCCTTATTCAAAAGATCAGCGCGTCACCGGACCATGCCTTCCCTCCATCGGATTCACGACATCAGGTATTGGCTGCAAAGAACGTCCAGAGGGGTCTGGCTGCGAAGGTCCAGGAACTCAGTTCCACCTTCCGCAAGAAGCAACGTATCTACATGGAAAGTCAGTCCTCATCTTCCGACTCCAACTGCTTCATCACCCCATTGAGTCCCTAGCGGGTGCGTGGGTACTAACCTCATGATTAACCAGAGCTTCAGGGTCATGCGATCAAGAATCAAGACCTGCTAATAGCCTCGGGCGCGATATCCTCTAGAGGGTCCGAAGGGCTATCTGCCGTAGATGAAGATGTTGAAGCCGCTGTATGTAGCATAGTCAAACGGTCGTTTCTCGGAGGCTGGGCTGACGTCGATGTATCATCACAGTCCCGAAGTGGTGCGCTTACCCAGGACCTACTTACGGCCGATATGGATCTGCATAGACGAGATCGAGAGCTGACCGAGATTGCTAAATCCATCGCACAACTGGCCGAATTGTTCAAAGATCTTTCGGTCTTGGTCATTGATCAGGGCACACTCCTCGACAGCGTGGAGTACAATATCGAGCAGACCGCGGTACAGATGTCGGAAGCAGTGAAAGAGTTGAATATGGCGACACAGTGCGTACGCGTTCATGACTGCTGAACGCTCCCGAAGCTGATCTTCGCCTTGTACTTCACTTATAGGTATCAAAGAAATACAGGCAGACGGAAGTGCATCTTCCTTCTGATACTTGTCATCATTCTCCTCATATTGGTGCTGATATTCAAGCCCAAACGACATCGCTCTGCCTCTCCAAGCGATTCAATCCCATCCAATTCCACGTTGTCGGATGTTGTAACAACATCAATATCGGAGGCTACAACAATGTTACGGCGACGTCCATCAGGATAGACGGGAGCCAGCGCGGGATGGTGTCGCTATTTATTCATTTACATACATAGGATCACACCTGTATTCTAATTTTAATCACCCAGCTTGCATAGAGCCACATACAATCTATTACCCTGTTGCAATTACTCGCAGTTACATATGCTCCGCACCAGCACTATAAATATTCTCTGCCCTGTTAATTTTAGTAGTGATCGAGGGTAGCTAATATTGGTTTTTCGATTTCGATCAGTTCTCATGACGCCTGTGATAACAGTGCTCTGACCTGCATGTTCCCATCTCGAGCTGTCTGAGCTGCCCTGGCCGTACTTACTCTTCTCTTCTCCTTACTACCACCTGGCTGGTCCATTCACATTCGACGGTGTCTAGCACGTCCCTCTGCTGTCTTTTCTGGTCGCCGAATCGAGCAATTACTTGAAACTCACCACGACTGAACATTCGCCGACATAAATCTTGGCACCGCCATCACTCGCATCCCTTGACATTGCGGGCACGGAGATATCTCATTTGCGGGCACGATGCCGTACGCTCAAGAAGACGTCGAGAAACAGTCTGGTCGACGGTCTCGCTCTCCATCCGCCCACTCTGACTCGCCACTGAACAAGCCACCGTCGCCACCAGACTCGATGTCGTCTTATCCACCCATGCCTCAACCTGTGGACATGAACCCTTCAATGTCGGGCGGCAGGAGGAGGCATGTCCGTATGCAGGACCCAGAAAACCATCCGAGACATTTACCACCAGGATATGATCAGGAGAGAGCACAAACGATGCCTCTGCCAGGCGCAAATCCTCCGTTTCATCATGAGGGAAGTAGGAGCGGGAGTTGGGACTTGCTGGCTGGCATCAGGAAGTGGGAGCATTCATACGAGGAATTTGACTCCAGAAACGCGAGCGCGACCCATTTGCAGTTCGCGCAGGGAGATTTACCTCAGAATAAGGTGAGTAAATGACTTCTATACCGTCTACGGGCCGAAGCTCGGTCAAGGCTAATGTCGTTTTCGTTGCCGCAGTTCGTCAAGTTCTACAACTATTTGTTGAACGTGTCTATCATAACAAGATGGTTCTTGTTCATCGTTCCCCTCATGGCCATTATTTGGATACCTGGTATATTGGGTCTCACTACCGCTCCTAAGGCAACTATCTGGGGAGTAAAGCTGCTGTGGTGGAGTATCTGGCTTAGTATTCTGTGGGGTGGTAAGTTGTGAAGCGTATCTGTAAAGCGTAATGCTGATCGCTGCTACTCGTTTTAGGATGGTGGGGAGCCCTGGCAGTATCGTGCGTTTTCAATACGACACATCATTCTCGACCTAACAATAAAACCTCGCAGTATGATATTTCCGCGTGTAGCACGCGTCACAGTTGGTCTTGTGGCAGTGGGCGCAAGACGATATATCGACTGGCTCGAAGCTCTCCACCGATACGTTGCACTGGCCGTCTGGACACTCGCAGTATGGATAACCTTCCAACCCTTGATCCTAACTCGGCAGGAGAGCGATGCAACAGATAGAGATAAGAGCGTGGTCAGCCTTCTCGCGAAGCTGTTCTTTGCCTTCTACATCTGTGCGCTCGTCCTGCTAGGTGAGAAGTTTGCGATTCAATGGATCGCTGGGAAGTTCCATGAGAGATCTTACGCCGGTACGTCTTCTTCCCCTATCATATGTCATCAGCCATTCTCATGCTTCTATAGAGAGAATCGCGGATCAGCGATTTGCAGTTGCAGTTCTTTCGACGCTGTACAGGCATTCCACGGATATTCCTGGACGTTCAGATACTCTGAAGGATGGGCCCGCTGAACACAAACGCATGTCTGTTGATCCAAAGAAGTTCTTCAAAAAGGCTCTCAAGGGTGTGCGAGAGGTAGCCACGACTACGACCACAGCACTCGGCACGGTAGCGTCAGAAATCGCGGGTAGCTCTGTGTTGCAGCCCAATTCTCCTCAAGCCAAGGTCCAAACTGCGTTGGAGTCAGCGAATAAGTCGCGATTGGTATGCTTTTCGATACTCGGAAGTATCCGCACATTACCTACTCATATGCCATCTTGACAGCTCGCGCGCCGCCTGTATTACTCATTCGCCAAGCCCAATGCTGAATACATCACGGTTCACGATATTGCACGCTTCTTTCCGACCATGGAGGATGCGGACAGGGCGTATAGCATCTTTGACAGAGACTCAAATGGCGATGTCACACGAGATGAGATTGAATTGGCATGCATGTAGGTGCCCTTGAATCACTTTAGGCAAGTCGTGATTAAACATCAGTCTACAGGGAGTTCCATCGTGAACAGCTCTCTCTTGAACACTCGATGCAGGATCTTGACAGCGCTGTAGGACGGCTCGACAATATCCTCATGAGTGTCTACGTCGTTGTAGCCATTCTGATTATCGCGGTAGCTCTCGTAAGCATCCTCATACTTTTGTGAAGACACATAAAGGTTAACGCGTATGTACAGGAAGCACAATTGGTCACTCTTATCACTGGCGCAGGCAGCTTCTTCCTCGGTGAGTGACTTCACTAACGTAAAGTCCTGATTCTTGCTCACATATAATATAGGTTTGAGTTGGCTCATCGGCGGGGCTCTAGCAGAAGTCCTCACTTCTATCATTTTCTTGTTCGTTAAACACCCCTACGACGTTGGTGATCGTATTTGTGTCGACAAGGAGATATACACGGTCAAGGAGATCAGGCTATTGAGTACGATCCTGCTGGACTCGAATTCGTGTTATGTTCAGGCACCCAACGTTGGCATGAACGCGAAGGTGAGGATTATATTTCGTCATGCGCGATGGTCGCTGAATCGGGTTTACAGAATATCGAGAATATGAGACGCAGTCCCCAAGTGAGCGCTCCCAGCCATTTCTCATTTATCTTGCATCTAATATATCTTCAAGATGTCTGAGCCTTTCACTTTTGATGTGGTGCGTCTTTAAAGTGGTATTAGGGATCGATGTCGTCTAATACAGTTCCCGCAGGCTTATTCTACCACCTTCGAGCAAATCGAGAGGCTTCGTGAACTCATGGTCTCTTTCCTGAACTCTGAGCGGCGCGAGTTCTTGCCACAGTTTGACGTCCTGGTAGTTGGTGCGCTCTTCAAGAATTTGACCGACGTGGAAATCCCAATAATATTCATCGTGCAGATATACCTGACCAAAGCAAAATGATCCTCAAGGCGGACATCAAATACAAGAGTAACTGGCAGCAGGGCGCGTTGAAATGTAAGGACATTCATATTGTGCCGACGATATCATGAGACTCACTGAGACCACAGCAAAACGCCGTAACAAATGGATCTGTGCTTTAAAGCTATCCTTAGCCAAAGTCAAAATCTTTGGTCCTGGAGGAGACCCTGACGCCAAAGCTGGACCAACACCGTACACTCTTGTTCCCTACGAACCAGAGCCAAGGGAACCACACCGACAGGAAACCTCTGGTACACTCACCGAACCTCGGATACCGGAAGCATGGACGTTCTCCGATCATAATGCTGTCATGTGTACGTGGTCTGTCGATATGCGAAATTGAGTGTTGTACTCACCCTTTGATTACAGTCGATGCTTCCCAAGACGTGTTTGGAGAGGCCGAAGAGGTAAGTCTTATAGTCCATGTTGTTATACTCCCGTTTCAATCCTCCCTACAGTTGGCCATGCAAGCTCCGCGGCGGGGTGCCTCGAATAACAGCAGCACCACGAATCTCCGCCAACGACCTCCACCAATGACGATGCCATCAACCTCAACATTACCGTCACCAATAAGACAAGACGGCTCAGTAGAAGAGATCGAATTGCATACTCCTCGCGGCAGGGACACTTTCGCCGATCCATAATCTCACCATCTAAAAGTCGCGGACAATATACGTACTACCATCTCATACTGATTTATTGCTTACAATTATCTACGTATCAATCTTCTTGTCAGGTAGATGTTGCTGTACCTGCCGGTGAAATACAGGTTTATTCACTTCGACAGCAGACGCCCACTTAAGGGTAATCTTCAAGCGCCGAACCCAAGTGGCCACTTGCGAGTAAAAAACCAGACGACACCATCGCTGTCTCATGTTCACAATTTCCCCCACGACATGACAACCATGACATGGCTTCTAGCTAGCGATCCAGCTTCCCAAGCCTGTGCGGCCCCTACCGTGATGCTTTGTGTGACAGTCCGTCGCGATATGTCACTGCGTGACCGCACAGGCCGACGCGGATGCCGCGGCTTTTAGTGCCTGTCCACACAAGTTATCGCGGCTAAACAAATGTAAACTTACGCTGCTCATCATTTTCTTCTAGGAACTCCCAGCTACGAGCTGGCTGCGAGTGTGCCAGTACGTACTACGTAGAAGCCAGGCGAGTGCCATCAAGCTTGTCTCGTCTAGAGCTCACAATGCCGCGTCGCGCCCAGGTATGGCACACCTACTTACTGACATCCTGATCGGGTATACTGATACACTGTTCATATTTACCGCGTCTGTTACAACCCTTGCCCCCCTGTAACTACGAAAGCGGGACCAATCGACGGAGCCTCCTAACCCACTCGACATCCTCGACATTCTTTACAGCCCGGCCAATGTCTCGCGCCGTGAAAACGAACGAATGAAGCGTCAGCTTTCCGTAGCGCAGAGCCTTTTCCCCGAACGAGATGAATCAGAGGGGCCGCAGGACCCTGACTATGATGCTCTGCCGACCCAAGATGGTACCGCCATGCGCGCTGAGCTCTCTGGCCTGAAGACGATCATGGCCCAGGGAAACCAACGGGAAATCGATGATTATGTGACCACTCTATCTAGACATTTCTCGTCTCAGAATGATGTGGGTCTCGGATTAAAATGTGCCATATTTAGGTTCAAAGGTGACAAGCTATTCGAAGAAGGGAAGTACAAAGATGCTGTGGAGATGTATGAACGCGGGATGAAAGAGATAATTGGTAAAGATGCTGTGTTACCGTCTCCTGGATACATGAACGAGAGGTATATGGCCTTGGGCGAGCACGCGTGGCGGTCGTTTTTTGACCTCATGGAGTGTGCCGAACGCATCTCTGCATGCTATGAGAAGCTGGAGAAACCAATCGAAGTGAGTGTATCTTTACTCGGCGCTGGACCCAATCCTATGACGTTCTCCTTTCTTTGTTGCAGCTGATCGATTGGGTCGAGGAGTGCATCATCATCTACACGAACCTACGATGGGCCAGAAAACCTAATGAACCAAGTAAGCGCGAAGCCCGAGGATAGATTCTCGTCGAAAGAACTCACGTTGTATCCCACGTACGCAAAGGTTGGGTGATGTATCACATCAACTTCATCGAATGGTTCTCCGTAAGTAATTTATCTATCCGTCTCGATTTAACGATACCGAAATTGAAAACGCCTATAGTTCCGGCTCAAAGCAGAAGAGCGAGTATCCAACCTGTTTCTCTCACTTGGCAATACCGCTTCCGCCTCATGGTCATCTCTTAGCGCATGGACCCACACCAGTCACTTCAAACACCCGAAGCTCAACGAACTAGCCAAGAATCTCAAGTGGAGAGAACTTACGCGCATATACCATCCGGATTTCAAACAGCTGCATAAGCTGGTTATTACTGAGCCCACGTTGCAGGTACGTGGTGTTTGGAGGAAACTCAAGCAGCACGTCGCGGGTAGTGCTGGCTCCAGGCCTTGCGGCAGAAGCGCGCATTCTTCCTGGGTCTGGAATAACCATCTGTACGTCGCTGGAGGGCAGACTGAGAGAAAGTCGGAACTTCGGGACTGTTGGTATGCATGTTGTTTGTCCACGTTGTATAGTGAGGCAATGCTGTGAATAGCCAGCTGATCTATGACGAGCAGGGCCTTCAACCTCTCTGATTTCACTTGGAAACAGCTCCCCGATATGCCATGGATACGAAGAGAGACAGGTCTTGACGTGAGCCGCAATATGAGAGCTTGGCAGGACAAGGCGTACTGGTTTACGGGCTCACGTAAGGTGTGGGTATTGGACCTGCGCACCGAGACGTGGAACTCGCTTCAAACGAAGTTCGATGGCAGATGGCCTTACAGGGAAGACGTCCTCAAGAAATACGGCTCTACTACTCTTGATGGGAAACTGTACATCTTCGGCGGCGAGGACGAGATCACGAATTTGGGATGCAACATCTTCATGGCGCTCGACTTGAAGACCTTGGTCTGGGAGCATCTCAGTGGAACTTCCTCCATTTCTCCCTCTGCATTCGCGCCGAATTTGCGTATCTTTACCTCCATGTTTGCCGTCCCGGAGCAAAAGAAAATATACATCGTAGGTGGAAACGCGAGCCGTAATATCGCATTCCAGCGTCACAAATCAGGGGGTTCTGACATTGACTACACGTATAACGACATGTGGTCGTTCGACGTCCCTACGAAGACATGGTGCCGCGAACGGCGACGAGGAAACTTCCCGCCTCCACGCACGGAGATGGCTGCCGTGTATAACCCACAAATGGGACGTGCTATCATGTACGGTGGATACAGCCAGGAGCTGATGTCTGCGGGAACCTATATCACGTTCTTCGGGGACGCATATACGTTCGATCCTAAAACAAAGATTTGGCAGTTGGTGGTGGCAATGGGTATACCGTCATATCGAGCGCTCCCGATGATGGCTTCAGATCCAGATACGGGGCGGATATATATGTCAGGAGGTGAGATATCCAGGAGTGTTCAGACAGGGTTGGATTTTCTTCTGACCGGCAGCGTTGCATAGGATACACGGATACTCAATATGTGCCGATTAAAACAGAGCTGACTCGCTGCTTTTCGGACGTCTGGCAGCTAAAGCTTGA
This sequence comes from Irpex sp. M6601, assembly GCA_037039805.1. Lineage (NCBI taxonomy): Eukaryota > Fungi > Basidiomycota > Agaricomycetes > Polyporales > Irpicaceae > Irpex > Irpex sp. M6601. The sequence goes on along the minus strand of JAXQGN010000222.1, from coordinate 13,170 downwards.
CATGGCGGGTGGCGACATGACCCAAAAGGATTTGGATATAGATTGGCGGACAGAGAGTATCGGACCATGGAAGCGGTGCTATTCTTGCGCAAATGTTGGTACAGAATTCAAAAAGTGTGGAGGGAGTTGTGGTGGGAAGTGGTTTTTCTGCTCGAACGAGTGTCTACGTAGCGGATGGAAACAACATAAGGAGTCGGAAGGATGCAGGAAGATATGATGCTGTAATTAATCCATAGACAATCTAGTTGTGTATCTGGGACAGGCGCGTATGTCACAGAGCGTGACTCTAATAGCTGTGACACTTCTAAATCTTGACTAAAATTAATTAGCCGACGTACGGCCTGTGGCAGACTTTCCACCACGCTCATTCGCAAAGGTCCTGAATGAAAATGAGTTGGTTGTTTCTTGCTCGATTACCACGTACACGCTCTAGGACTGCCCATCATCCAGAGGAATTCTTCCGTAGAAAAGTGTCAAAGCTACCTCAAGCATCATGCCTCGTCGGTCTGAGGTAAGTAAGAGGAGTCCGGTGTTTGAATCTTCTTTGCAAGATCGTGAGACGCTAATTAACCGTATCTATGCTCAAGGCACCACCTACCCCTGAAGAGCTCCTTCGTATCCTTCATAGTGGCACGAACGTTTCACGTCAGGAAAATGAACGAATGAAGCGGCAGCTTCGAGCACTCTCAGCCGCCTGGATCAATAGGACGAACGTAGACGATAACATACCACCTGGTATCTCGCCTGATCTGCCGGTTATGGAGGCAAGTGCGATGCGCCTTGAACTGGCTGGACTACGCATGCTTGCGGGAAAACCGCAAAGCGAGACTGACGCGTACATCAATGTCATGATGGAGAGTGACCCCAGTATCGGGCTTGGACTAAGATGTGCGATTTATAAGGATCGTGGACACCAACACTTCAAGGATGGCAAGTATCTGGAAGCTATAGATATGTACAAGGAGGGTATGCGCCAAATTTTAGGCAAAGATACCGTCTTGCCGTCTACAGAATACTTAAACAAGAAGTACATGGATCTCAAGGAGGGGGACTGGAGGCTATATATTGACCTCATGGAGTGTTGTGAGCGCATTTCTGCATGCTACGAACGTATGAATAAACCAGTGGAGGTCGGTGTTTTGGTGTTTCGCTTTTACTCTTTCATTCCTAATCGCTTCAATCCATACAGTTCGTCGACTGGGTTGAGGAGATCGGCATGATTTACACTTGCATACGGTTGGCGCGAAAGCCAGACGAGCCCAGTAAGTAGCACCCGCGCATGATCCTATTCCTTGGTTGCAACGCGACTAAACCTATACACAGGTTGGATCTCCTATCACATCAACTTTGTTGAATGGTTCTCCGTACGTCACTTTATCTCGAATGACATGTCTTACGATCCGCTCCCACTAAAATCTGTTTTCTCTGACAGTTTCGTGTTATAGCAGACGAACGCGCGGCCACCGTCTTTCGTTTGCTCGGTAACACCTCCACTGCCTCTTGGTTTTCCCGTGCTGCCTTCAAGAATACGAATCACTTTCAGCATCCCTCTCTCACTGCGATGAGGGACGACCTCCAATGGATGGATCTCGCGCAAATATACCACCCCAACTTCCGACAGCTGCACACCCTTCAGATCACCCAGCCTGACATGCAGGTACGCGGAGTCTGGAAAAAGATCAAACCTGTCGCGTCCACTAGCAGTGCTTCGAAACCCTGTGGAAGGTCCAAACACTCAGCTTGGATATGGAATAATAGGCTGTATGTCGCGGGGGGAGTCACTGAAGTAGGTTCGGATATCCGGGATATCTGGTATGCCTGTCCGTGATGATGTCTGGGGCATCCGTTACTGACTGACCAAACGCTACCTAGGTCGTTTGACCTTACCGAACGAACTTGGAAGCAGCTACCTGCCATGCCTAATGTCGCGGTGGAGGTCAACTTCAAATGCAGTCGCAACATGAGTATCTGGGAGGATAAAGCATACTGGTTCACTGGCTCGCGTACCGTATGGTCATTTGACTTACGTGCCGAAAAGTGGAGCTCTCTGCAGACCAAATTCAAAGGCAGATGGCCTTACAAAACGCAGAACTTGACGCAATACGGGTCCATGACCGTTGATGGCAGGCTATACATTTTTGGCGGTGAAGATGAGGTAACCTGTCTCGGCTGCAACATCTTCATGGCACTAGATCTGCGCACCTTGGAATGGGAGCACCTCAGCGGGACTTCGTCGAATACCCCTCAAATATACGAACCAAACCTTCGTACATTCCCATCCGTATTTTCTATCCCTAAGGAGAAGAAGATATATGTCATTGGCGGAAACGCAGGGCGTTCATGGGCGAAGCGATTCCCGGGAAAACCCCATGGATCTGAGTGGGATCATACATATGACGACTTTTGGTCGTTCGACATCCCCACCAAGAAATGGCATAGAGAGCGACGAAGGGGAAACTTCCCTCCTCCTCGAACCCAGATGACTGCTACTTATAACTCGAACATGGAGCGTGCCGTGGTATATGGTGGATACAACCAGGAAATGATGTCGGCAGGCTACGCGGAGTTCGCCCTCTTTGGAGACGCGTATCTGTTCAACCCCGAGACGAAGCTCTGGCAATTGGTCATCGCGCTCGGCTTTCCGTCGTATCGGGGGTCCGCCACCATGGTTTCTGACCCAGATACTGGGAAGATCTATATGTTCGGAGGTGAGTCTTCCGTGAGTAGTTACTCGTGCTGCTTATGTTCTCATGACCACGCCGCATACCAGGGTATACCGACACTGCTTATGTTCCCATCAAGACCGCGGCCACACGCTGCTTCTCCGACGTCTGGCAACTTAAGGTCGACATGAAGGGTGGGGACATGTCTGAGGAAGATCTACAGATAGACTGGCGCACGGAAAGTGTCGGTCCGTGGAAGAGATGCTACTCCTGTGCGAACGTCGGCACGGACTATAAGAAGTGCGGCGGAACTTGTGGAGGAAAGTGGTATTTCTGCTCGACCGAATGTTTGCGCAATGGATGGCCACAACATAAGGCGTCGGAGGGATGCAAGAAGAAGTAATGTTGATTATGCATCTGTATGATACTCAGGCACAACGTTCAGTGCCGCAACCTACTGTACCAATCTATCTCTGCGATGTACTCCGTCTGCGCGATGGTAGTGAGGACATCCTCGGATATCAGAGCCGTCCGGAGTGCTGGTCTCCGAAGCTCGCCCAATTACACGCGTCTAGTGATACGACTCCTTGGTTCGGGGCGTCGGCATCGTCGCGGGAGGGTTCAGTTAACTTCAGCGATCAAACACGGTCCCAAGGTCTAAAATTAGACCATAGTGTAATACTGGTACGTACCGTCACCATCACCCTGGAGCAAGACCGAACTCTGGCGTAGTGCACTCAGTCCCACGAGCATCGGAGTGCACTAGAAGCTGTGTTGTGTAGATGAGGACACTTGGTTGAGCTTGTGTGCTCATGTTTTGAGAGGATCTCACTAATCATGCTGAGTGGACTAGCAACGCAAATTCTATTGTTATCAAGAAAATACAGGCACTCAGTATAGGAAAAATCGCGATCTGCGCAACCCCAGAACAAGCACACTTCGTCAAAACCATGTAGTACAGTCAATGGATCCAAAAATAAAAGAAGATTGGCCGACCGATGCCCATCATTTAGGATGGCGGACTATAGAGTTGTTCAGTAGATGTTCGTGGAAAGTATGGAGGGGGAACTTACACAGGGGCAACAGAGGTGGAGGGACCAGGGTCGGTAGGGAGAGTGGGGAAGGGAGTAGCGCGGCACTGTGAGAGATATAATCAGTGAAGGAATAGCACCAGGGATCGCCCTGCACGTACAGCTTGTTCGACGTCCTTGTTAGAAAGACCGGCCGGGAAGGTGGCGGGCTTGACCTTGACGTTGGGGGGCTCTGGGATGACCTCCGAGCAGTCGATCAACCTCCTCTCATCATGACCGAGGATGGAAAGCTTCTTGAACGCTGCCTTGAAGTTCCTCTGGAGCTTGGCCTGGTTGTTGACAAAGGACTGCCATTCGCAAGCGGTCCTTTGGTCACGAGCGAGCTGTTATATTCATTAGTTAGCTCGCTGTAATGAGTTCAGAAATAGCGCGTACATCATGGTCGGACTGGAGACGGATTTCACCGCGGAGAGGAGATTGAACTTCACCCTGGTTGCCGGCAGTTCTAGGAAGTCAAAAAGTTATAATAGATGTTAGTGCGGTAGCAGAAAATCGAGCTCACCCTGGGAAGAGTGTACCACGGAGCTGAACTTCAAGGAAGACCTGGGTATCGAAAACCTCGGGGGTAGAGTCGAAGGGAGTACCGGGGATGGTTGGGTCGACGTGGTCGGCAGCAGCGATGGTGTGGGAACCAAGGAGTGCAACAACCTCCTCGGGACTGAAGTTACCAGCATCCTTGAAGCGAGCCAGGATGGAGGTCACCGAGTCTGACCGAGCATCATAAGGACAGCGTTACTAGCGATATTGATAAATGGACAAACCGAATGGCTCAGGGACAGTCTTGTCGGGGGCAGGCGCCACAGGGTTGGGACGGCCTGATCACAACGGGGTCAGCTCGCTGTAGATTATTCTTGTTCACCTAACTTACCGAGGAAGAAGTCAAGGCGAGGAGCGCCAGGGCAGTTAGAAACACCGACAGCACCGGCGAATTGGATGCTGAGCCAGGCATATCAGCAATCGCAACATACAAAAAAGATATCAATTGAACGTACAAGTCACCAGGGGTAATGTTGTATCTGGCGACGAATGGCTTCTGCTCGTCGATGATTTCGTCGACACCGTTGTTGGCGTGGAAAGCGGTCTCAATGTCCTCGAAAACAGAAATGGAGCCGTCAGCACCTCCACCGCTGCGTGAAACAAATGTCAATTCTTGAGTGAGATCAAGGAACGTTGAGCTCATACCCGTTTGAGCCGATACCAATGGCATCGTGGAACGTCCTGCGCAATTATGTGAGCTATGGAATCATCAAGTGTTGCGACAGGATGGGTACTAACAGGCGGAAAGACTCGTGGACCTCCTCACCACACTGACCGCCGTCGAAAAGGTTCTCTTGGATATCGTCACGAATGGCGAACAAAGCACAGCAAGCCGCGTTGGTAGCTGTGTTCTTGCCGTCCGGGCACGCAACCCGCTTTGTGATCGCAGCTAAAACGCGTCCGTTAGTGAGTACGGTAGCACACGAACGCCAGCTGTTAATGCTGACCTTGGGCGACACTGAACGAGAGGGCGATAGAAAGGGCGGTGACAAGTTGTTTGAAGGCCATTTTCCGTGGACACTGGAGCTACCTGAGTGGAAAAGGAGGCTGGGTATCCTGAAGACCTTGAAGCTAGCGAAGTCCATCTTTTATATCTTTTTTGACCAGCATTGCCGATACAGATGGACCTTTGTGCACAAATCGCCAACACAACTTGATGCCGTCCCTGTGGGCCAATGGACTGAGTTGTATTTCGGCTCGTTCGCCACAAATTCTGTCCGAGAGGTATTCGTGGAAAGAAATTGTGATTGTGACACTGTACTGGGTCGAAGAATGTAGAGCGAAATCAGCTCGATGCCCCGCGCAAAAGCTAAAATCTTGAGCATCGCGTCGAATTTCGCATCTATGCACATGGCAAATATTACAGGCCCATATGGTCGAAGAGGCGGACGGGCTTTCGGACGGTACCTTGGGCGAGGAAAGTCTGTTTGTTGCCTCTCACAGTCACCATGCTGGACGTCCCCGAACCTGTGTCAACTGCAATCTGTCAGCCGGTAAAGACGAAAGCCCCGAATAGCTTTACTCACACTTGGCCCCGAAAGAGTGGAAGATGAGCAACATAGAGGGGAAATCGAGTGAAACTTCACATCACATTGATGCCCATCCTCTTGTTCGGGCCAGCTCGAGCATTTGCGGGCCAATTTGCATGGGCCTTCTGTTATGATCAAGCTGAGAAAGACGCTGCTTATGGGGTTGTTCTATGATGAGAATAACGGTGTTCGTAGTCAGCGATTATGAGAGCAATTCATCTTGTAGTCGCACAGACTGCCAAATAAGGGTGTCTGGCTAACAAGCCGCCTGTACCTTTTTGTGTCAACATGCAAAAATCCACGGTGCTGGGTGAGGCTTGGCGAATCGAAAGGCCGTTATGTGCCTCGACCTCATTTCCCGAGTACGAGTCAAGGGAGCACAACGACCATGCGAAAGATAGAAGCACAGTGATGAACCGAGGGTGTCCGAGATTGACGTTCGAGGAGTGGTGAGAAGATGTGTCTCTAAAAGCCAATCGTGGGCTCTGGTATGTGCCTGCAATGCACCGATGCAATGGTGCAAGTTGGAGTGTCGAAGTGATCCGGAGTAAACCCACCCACGGTGTTGGGAATACTCTCACACTGGGCGCTTAAATGCAATCTCTGCCACTGACAGTCGTTAAGTCGAGGACAAAGGTTCCTGGCGTATTTGCAGACCCAGATCAGAGCTATTGGAAGCAAAGCCGATGAATTCACTTATAGACATACCAGATTTACCACAAAAACTGGAACAATCGGTGTGGTACTGAGTAAGTATACTGGCTGCAAGTACGTTGAATTCTGCATGTATGGGGACTATGCAGATGTATCAACTTCTCAGCGCTGGGCAGTGGCAAAGCAATAGAAAGGCTTACGTTGACGTTGTTGCCAAGAGTTAAAGTTAACTTGTTCGATTCCGCAGAAGAACGGTGCCGCAGTGCAATGTGATGCAAACGGTTTACACATAGTATGATGCCTTCAAGTGCCAGACTGTGAAGGCACGATAATCACCAAGTAGACCGTGACAACAGCAGCGAACCCCAGATGCTGCCTGTCGAACACTGAATGATCATCATACTTAACAGCACTGACAATGTTAATGAGCGCGTTGTCCAATTGCGTTTTTACAGAGGAAGAATTGCGTACATGTGCATGGGTCCATTGCGTCAGTCTCATATGTAAACACTGAAACCTGATGATAGAGATGCGCAACGCAGTTATTGGTATTGGTGTAGTATGTATCTGAGGTAGAAAAGCATATCGCACTGGCCCGTCACGGTGCCACTTCTGGCAGGGGATTGATATTCTGGCGCCCGGTGCCCACTCCTGGACACTCCTGCACGTGGGATTCCCACGCATTCACAGAGCTTCCAGTGAGCGCTGACATTTCGAACTTTGCCATGTCAGTAAGTAGGACCGACTCGGATTATAAGCAAGCCAGTACTCGCACGGGGACGTAGCAATCATCTCGTTCTCATTTGTTTTCGATGCTGAATGGACATTCCAACATCCAGACCCATCTTTTAGACATCTGGCTCGCTCTCTGCATGCGAATATTGGTCGTCTGCTGCAACGTGTGACTATTCCCTACACCGTGGGTGAAGCTCGTCCGGCTCGTCTGGTCTTTTGCACCTGCCACAGAGTTGGGCCAATTCACCCATTGCACCGGGCTCGCGAGGAACACTGGACAGATTATTTCCCATCTCTGGTGCACGGTAGCGGTCTTCTCTTGGGACCATCGCCGCTGTGACAAAGCATTCTCGTACGTTCGCTCTGTTACTATTCGCCAGACTCCAAGTACAAAGCGGTACCGAAAATCACAGACGAATGCATCCCCTGATATAGCCATCCTGCATACATTACCGTGGATCCATGGACAGCAATGCGGATGCGGGTATCACACAACCTCTGGCAATTTTACTACGTCTTTGCCCAGTAAATCATAGAAGCAAATCCCGAGCTGTGCGTGTCATTTCCAGAGAATAAATGTATCTCTTACCTTATAACGCGTTGAACATGTTGGTATGGTCAGTAACCACCCACCTCATCTGTGTCTTGTTGTATCGGCAACTTATTATGCAGGGTGGAAACGTTACTGTTCACTTACTATCTCGCCTGGTCGACGGAGTGTGATGAGAAGTTTTGCCTGTTGTCTCGCCCGCTTTGCTTGCCATCCACTGTGCCGGGGACGGGTGTGGGTAAGCATCGACATCTATCACCTCTGCCGGCTGGCGTTGGAGTCGCAGCACCGGTCAAGCTAACCCTCTGCCTGTGAGAGGAAACAGACCGCTTTTCCGTTAGTGTGGAACCTCCATTGGTAGCAACCCTCCCGCCCGCCGTGCATCTAGACGACGAAGTTCATCCTCATCACCCCATTTTTCGGTACGTGGTTCGCAGCCCCGCCCTTTGTTCTTCATGCTAAACCCATCATTCGTACAAAGGTTTCGTCATCGTGCAACCCGAAAGAGTGTCACGATATCAATGTCTTTCCACGGGCCATGTTACTCCTACTGCGGTACAGGAAGCCCAAAATAACTTCAAGCTCATTGGTCGATGTGTGGTACAGACTAGATTAGCAGTGCTACACAGAACTCCAACTTCTCCTCAGCTTCAGTACATCGGGGAGGTATATAAGATGGTTTGTTCCAGAGCGTGAACCTCAGGACACTCAGCCTCCTCTACTTCTCAGGTAGCTTCCAGTGTTAACAATGGCCTTCAAACAACTCGTCGCTGCACTTACAGTCGCGCTGTCACTCGGTGTTGCACAAGGTCAGTAATTTCTCCTAACGATAGTTCTTACTACAGCGCTGATATTGTCGCAGGTGCTATCACCAGACGTGTTGCGTGCCCCGACGGCGTGAACACGGCCACCAACGCGGCCTGTTGTTCTTTGTTCGCCATTCGTGATGATATCCAACAAAACCTCTTCGACGGTGGTGAATGTGGGGAGGAGGTTCACGAGTCTTTCCGTCTGTCAGTGTCTAGTTTGTCGCGATACTCCACAATTTCATGGCTCACATACTTTGGCAGGACCTTCCATGATGCCATCGGCATTGGCTCAAACGGGTATGTATCTCAGGATGAATTGCTTACTCTGTAATAATGACTCACATTTGTTCAAAACAGTGGCGGAGGTGCTGACGGCTCCATTGCTGTTTTCGAGGACATTGAGACCGCTTTCCACGCCAACAACGGTGTCGACGAAATCATCGACGAGCAGAAGCCGTTCCTCGCCAGACACAACATCACCCCCGGTGATTTGTAAGTTTTTTTCCCCAAAGCTTTAGTTTCTTCAGTTACTAAAGCCTCTCTTTAGCATTCAATTCGCTGGTGCTGTCGGTGTCTCCAACTGTCCCGGTGCTCCTCGTCTCGATTTCTTCCTCGGACGACCAAACCCGGTCGCTCCTGCTCCTGACAAGACCGTTCCTGAGCCTTTCGGTTAGCTTTATCTTTTATGTCCACTACTATTTTTCTGACACAGTCTGCTCCAGATACTGTCGACAGCATTCTGGCTCGCTTCGCGGATGCTGGTGGATTCAGCCCGGCTGAGGTTGTCGCTCTTCTTGGATCCCACACGATCGCTGCAGCCGATCATGTTGACCCGACCATCCCTGGTACACCTTTCGACTCTACTCCTGAGGTGTTCGACACCCAGGTGTTCCTTGAAGTCCAGCTTCGTGGAACGCTCTTCCCCGGGTGAGTATCCTCTAGCTCATGCCAGTACTTCTTGTATCTGACTTCAAGCATAAGAACTGGTGGAAACCAGGGTGAAGTTGAGTCTCCTCTTCGTGGTGAAATCCGTCTTCAGTCTGACCATGACGTAAGTCTCTATCTCAGTTGCTTAAGAAGTGATGTATTTAATATCTCTCTGATAGCTCGCCCGTGACTCGAGGACTGCTTGCGAATGGCAGTCGTTCGTGAACAATCAAGTCAAGCTTCAGACTGCCTTCAAGGCCGCTTTCAAGAAGCTTGCTGTACTCGGCCACGATATCAACAACATGGTTGACTGCTCCGAAGTCATCCCCGAGCCCCCGAACGTCAAGATCAAGGCCGCGACCTTCCCCGCTGGCCAGACCAACGCCGATGTTGAGCAGGCTGTTAGTATCCAGTATTTACCACACCCCGCCCGTTTACTGATGTCGACATTGACCCACAGTGCGCCTCCACTCCCTTCCCCACTCTTGCTACTGACCCCGGCCCGGCTACCTCCGTTGCCCCTGTGTAAGCATCGTTGAATACTCTCGATACTGGCATGTGCTGACCAGATTGTCTAGTCCCCCGTCTTAAGCGGTCATCTAAGTTGGCATCCTCGAGGAGAATTTTCTTTTATTGATATTATGGTAGCCTGATGTACACCTGTCCTGAGCTCGCCAGGCTCTTAGTCTGTGCAATCCTCACCGCTTGTACTAGTTTTTGTCATCTTTGTCGGAATATCTATCATCTTTTCGTATACTTTACTATGAGAGAGCCTGTCAGCGAATAGACAACAATCATCCTGTTCTCGCGATATGTTTTTGTAAGGCATGAGCGGCTCGTATGTGATAGTTCCGAAGGATTATTAGTATACGATGTGACTCGGAGGTACCGATGCGAATGAATTATAGGGACAAAGTCAATCACCTATGCAGAATCAGACGTGGTGAGATGAACTTGCTATACTTGGCTGGACTGGGATGAATCACGATAAAATCCATACCGAGGAGAAGTTTGGGCGGTGGTAAGGAGAAGGTGAGCTCTGAGAGCCTAGCCATCACCGTCTATTCGTGAATTACTACTTAAGACATCCTCATACTATGAGAGTACCCAAAACACAGGTACTCCGACTTGAAACTCATCTACAACTAGTCCAATTCGTCCAATCCACGAGCAACGTCCGCTACTGCCCTAGCGAACAGGTCCATGAATTCACGGGCCTGAGGGGGAGCCTGGGCAGGGGCACCGGACTGAGTGGGAGGCGGCGGGGGCGGAGATTGGTTGTTTCCGTGGAAGCTATCATCGACAGATCAGCTTCATCCTCAAACTAGAAAACACGTCGGTAAATGCGAGTACTCACATGCTGCCAAAAATGCTAGCGGCGTCACTGGCAATGGAAGTGCCGGTAGCGATCTTGTCAAGCTTCTTAGCATCCCCAAAGACGTCCTTGACCTTGTCAAACACCTTGCCGATCGTGGTGCCAATGCTGGCACCGCTCTCGTCGTCAACGAGCTGACGCGCAATCAACTCAACTAGCTCGCGCTGAGCAATAGGCAGCGATCCAGCTTGTGAAAGAATCGGCTTCTTTGTTATGATGGGAAGGTTCTGAATAGGTCCGTGGTCGATTGGCGCAAAAGGTGGGAAGGGCTTGTTGAAAATCACTCCACCGGGGCTAATACCACAACTATTAGCATCTAAAGCTATTTACGAGAATCGATTCCACTTACCCGAGGTGGATACCATTGATACCTCCAGGAAAGAGAACGCTGCGTTCCTCAAGGTCCCGAGTTTCGATCGGCAGCGACCCTACGACTTGTGGGGTCGGAGTTGGGGTGGGCTGAACCGAAACAGGTGTGGGGTTGATCGCAATACCAGGGCTACATGTATGTTTTAACTTTTGATCGAAAGAAGGACGAGCTGAACTACATACCCTAGTTTCAGAGGTTTAGGGAAATGAAAGGGGCCTACTATGGGCGGTATCGCGGGGCCAATTTGAGGAATCACGGGGCCAATTGGACCAACAATTCCTCGCCGCTGAGCTGCCGCCGACTGAGAGGGCTGAGGTGGGGGAGCCTGTTGAGAACTACCACTGTCAAGGAGATATACGTATCAGCAAGGGAGCCATTCGCACGTCAGACACTACTCACGGGAAGAGGCTACCAATTATGTTGGCTCCGTCTAAGGCAATCCCGCCAATCTTGAATATCTTCTTAAGACCAGAGATCGAAAACGCTTCACTGTCATCGTCATCTGCACGAGCGAGGAGTTCCTCCAGCTCTCTGGCAAAGCCAGCAGAATCCCCGCGAGCACTGATTATGTTGGAGTTGACTTGAGAGTTCTTGGACGCTTCTCTGAGACGGTCCAGGAAATTGTTCAAATGAGCTGGAACCGGAGCAGGGTTGACACCGATATTTCCCTGGAAGAGGGGAACGGACAAGGCCGGCTGAGCAGCGAAGATGGCGACGACAACGGCGGTGGCGGAGAGACGCATTGCAGAGTGGAGAGGACGATTGAGGTGGTTTGAGTGTGAGGGACTGGGAGTAGTAAGGAGAGGATGTCGTAAGGCGAAGTCGTGAATTAGAATGCGAATAGAGTGAGGAAAGCAACGATATAGCTGTGTATAGGACCGTCAGTTAAAGCAATGATAAAGATCTGAGCTGTGAGCACTTACCAACCAGTGCCAATCGGAGACTAAGGCTAGTAGAAGGAACGAAGGGGAACTCCCAGAGCTGAGGATTTCAGCACAATCCTTCCTGCTATTTATACTCTATGGGGACTTTGGGCATGTCCAAAAATGGTGCGCACCGAGGCTGCAAAGGTAAATTGAGGCACTATCAATCCGCCGTGTGACCAAATCGCGCGCGCAATGCAAGAAGGAACGCTGCGGCTGTCAGAAACTCGTACCTGCGTAGCCAAGGTATCAGAGTTACGCCCGTCATCAAGCCGCTCTGGCGGGATCTGAGGTAAAAGAGTTCATTAGTATGGTTGCCTCAATTGTTTCTCGATAGAGCTACACTCACAAGAACAAGCTCCAGTGGACTCGGAGGCACAGATAGGAGTCGAGAACATAGCCACTGGCAGGACTGCTATGAGGGAAATATCTTCGGGAACTTGTCTCTCGGAAAATTAGTAGTGGCATTGGACTGTAAGATGTACACGTCCAAATAAAGCAATAGACACCGATGCCCATGTAGCCCGAACAATACAAAATTTGTGTGACGAAGTTTTCAGACCGCGTCCCAGCATAATTCATGACATCACAGCTAATTCGTCATCACAGAGCAAATGCATGAGCCAACGTGAAACGAACTAATGAGTGTACCGGTCGAACACGGCTGAAGCACCCAAAACGTCAAAGTTCAACTGGGCGCGTTCAAAGACATGATGCACGATCGCTGGCGGGCATGCATTGAGAGGATTCGGAGAATATGTTTAAACATTTCTGTAGGGTTCTCATCAGATGTCGATCGCTCAAACCATAGAGCAAGGTGCTGACCTGAGATAATAGCGCGAAGGCGCGGCAATTCATGTCGGTCGTTGCAAAACGCAAGTTTTGCACAACGCCCGACTTCACCGGTGCATAACAACTAGTGTTGCGTAAGAAACCTCCCTGTAACTTACGGTAAGTAAAGTTTACTTTATTTACACGGTAAATTACATATCTTACATTGTCCGCCG